>CM051258.1:83486759-83614259 GCA_027921565.1 Artemia sinica | reverse complement strand
ATGTCATAAGAAAGGCTTATATAAATTACTAACATAGTACATGACGTTATTTGCGAAAACCAAAATTAATGCTCTTAACGAATTTTCTCAGACTTTTGACCTATCTAGATCGTTTTTTATGCGAGGATATCCCAAGACCAATTTTCCTGAAAAAACATGGTGCCGTTTTCAAAAGAAAAAAAATACTTAATATACATATAATATATATAATTATTATAATATCTATATTATATATCTATAGCACTTACTTAAAGGTAACATGAACCCATTTGGAAACACTAGTCTTTCTTTGTGCGAAGGGAAGGCTTACAGACGATGTTTCTTATAGTACCGTATTTAATAATATGATATCTGTATACAATAGTTTAATTTATTCTACGGCAAAAAAAAACTAAGCATGATGGCGCGGGTTATTTTGGATTTCTAAGCTTTTTCGGGGAGGGGGGGGGGGGCTAATTAAACCCTGGCTAAAGCCAATGAAGGTATCAAAAGTTGAAACAGAATTACCTTGATCGATATCCTCGTATATTTGATCAATAGTCTTATCTAGCTGCTTCTTCTCTTCATTAGGCAAGTCAGATTCCTCAATGGCTGTCCTCCACTGATAAAATGGACTTGTGCCAATGCCTTGTGCATTTCGGCCAATCAAAGCGAGTAATGAACGAAACGCATCAGGTTGAAGGAACTAGAAATACAAATAGCGTTAAGAAGTTTATTTTAAGAGTCAATTATTATTTCCTTGAATGACTTTTAATAAGTGCGTTAAATTTAAGAGTATAATTTCTAACCTTCTATATTCAAAACACAGGGTATATAAAACTTTAAAAATCTCAGCATCGGAACAGTCGTTACTAGCCAAAATGTTTGGGGGTGGAGGAGGGGAGTAAGAGATTTTACCGACTGGCTGGTCATTTTACCAACTGTTTGTTTGTCAATGATTAGCCTAATTTCCGTTTCAAATATAATATATAAAATCACTGCACAAGTCGGTAAAACCGCTGCATTTACCGACGGAGATTCAGACTTCGGTAGATATCATGTCACTATTTTAATGCTGTTTGTTTAACCAAAATGTTTGGGGGTGGAGGAGGGGAGTAAGAGATTTTACCGACTGGCTGGTCATTTTACCAACTGTTTGTTTGTCAATGATTAGCATAATGTCCGTTTCAAATATAATACATAAAATCACTGCACTAGTCGGTAAAACCGCTGCATTTACCGACCGAGATTCAGATTTCGGTAGATATCATGTCACTATTTTAATGCTGTTTATTTAACCACATGGAAAATTGTGGCACCATCTGTAAACTCACGGCAGGAGTCAGTAAAACTACTGCGTTTACCGGCCAAATTCGAAATTTCTCTAGATGACATGTCAGTATTTTCGGTGGTCTTTTTTGAACCGAAGAAAGAATTTTAAGGGCGTCGGAAAAATCGTGGCGCAAAGCACCACAATTTTATCGACTTCTTTTTTTTTACCGAGTGACCAAAAAACATTGGGGGGGGGGGGCGTCCCCCCTCCCCCATACGTGACGGCCCTGGTACCAATAAAACTTCGTACGTCAATAATTTAAATCAAAAACTGAATTTAGTCGATATCAAATTTACCAATATCTTTTATATAACGTTCCACAAAATGTCTCGGAGAGTGCTTCTCGGAAACTGTAAGTGGTGAAATATATAAAAAATTTGAAGCAGCTCACTATAAGCCAATCTAAGTTTCACAAAAACCAGGCCCCGGCAAAATCAGCACAACTATCGGGTTAGTCTGAATCTGCTACTAATACTACTACTAACAACTCACTACCACCTGAGGCGAACACAACTGCGCACACTCTTTCACTTCCACCTATTCAAGGCTTCACTCTTTACTCCTCCTATGCAGTGTCAATTTTTTTAAATTCTCCCTTATAATGTCTTCCCTCCACTGGGGGGGGGACCCTGCCACCCCCCCCCCCAAAAAAAAAATTCTGGCGCCCTCTTATCTTGTTTTTTCTTTTTTTAAAATAAATTTGTCAATTTGGTCAATTATTGGCACCTTTGTCACACTGCCCCCCAAAATATTTTAGGGGGCAATTCTCCCCGTGGTAACCCCCCCCCCCCATTCTGCGCAAAGTTCCCCCTAAAAATTTCCTCATGTTTCCCAATAACAAATGCTATATATGAACAATAGGAAAATTATAGAACTTGCAGTCCTTTCTCAGAATTTTGATCAGATGGTTTTTTGGGGGGAAAAAGGGGTGTGGGAGGGGGATAGTTACCCTCCAATCTTTTTGGTCACTTAAAAATGGATTTAGAACTTCTGATTTCCTTTCAAATGAGTCCTCTCCAGATTTTCTAGGACCATTGGTTCGATACGGTCAACCTTATGAAAAAAAAGTAAATAAATAAACACGCATCCATCTTCTGGCAAAAAAAATATGCTAATTCCATATTTTTATAGATAGGAGGTTGAAACCTCTACAAGAGGGTTATCTGATATGCTGAATCTGATGGTGTTCACAACATCACTTGACTTTTGTTTTTTCTGGGGGGGGGGGGCGTTTCCCCCTTTTTACAAAATCAGGCACATTTTCAAGGGCTCGTGGCTTTTGATTTGGTAATACTACACTTAAACAATTTATTTTTTTTTGAATCGGCATAAAAGGCCGATTCTTTAGATAGACCTATTATTAATAAAATAAAAAAAAATATTTAGAGTTTCAGTTACTATCCTTAATTGCAATTCAATACCTACGAGTCACTCCTTACCTACAATTTGTTACCACGAACAGTTTGACCAATCTTATCGTTACACAACATCACCGCTTCACCTTCATTCATTCCTAGTCTGAGCGACTTAGTCTTCTTCATATTAATTTTCAAACCTATTCTTGCACCCTGATCTCCCAAAACCTCCAAAAAAAATTATTCATGTTGATAACATTTTTATACAGAACACTCAAATCATTTGTATAATGAAAGTCTAGGAGAGTTGTATCTTCCCATTTGACTCCACGCTCCCTCAAAGCCCTTGCCTTTTAGGACAAAGTCCATTAAAATAATCCATATAAATGGGGATAGGACACAACCCTGCTTAACTCTTGATTTAACATCAAACCAGCTACTAAGCTACTTTCCCACCTTAACCGCGGCGATGTCGTTCTCGTATATAGCATTAATTATTTTAACGTGCTTATCAGGCATACTATACAATGATAGGACCTGCAATTCAGCTCTTCTATCAGCTGACTCAAAGGGCTGTTAAGTAATTTTAAAACTGGGGACTAAAGCTGTCTTATGAATCAGACACATCTCAATTATTAATATAAGAGCAAAAATTCGGTCGACCCATCCTCTCCCTTTCCAAAAACAACACTGTTCTTCTATTAAAATTTTATCTGTAATATCTCTTAGTCTAATAAGAATTGTCACTGCAGCCATGGTAAGAATCATCATGCTAAATAATTTTCTTCCTACAGAAACAAGCCAATGCCAGGGGTGGATCCAGGGAGGGGCGACCCCCCCCCAAGATTTTTCTGACACCCTCATTTGTTTTTTTCTTCTTTTTTTACTCTTTTTTTTAATAGACTTGTCAATTTGGTCAATTATTGGCCCCTTGTCACATTGGGCCCCCAAGATTTTGCTCTAGATCAGCCTTTGGCCATTGACCCTAACTCACTCACTCTTATCTCCTTCCTTGAAGCGGGTCAATCAATGTCGACATGCTGGATGGGAAGAAAAAATTGGAAAAGTAAGAATTTGAAAGATAAAAAAGTTCGCTATTAAATTAATACCAACTCCAGAACAACTGAGCATAGACATCAGAATCACCAGCAGAATAGACCAGTTTAGTCCCCTTCTAAATCCTCATACATCAGCATCACCTAACATCATCAATACCAAAACGGTTAAAATCATATTTTATAGGAAATAAGGAAATGAATATCCCATTTTTATTTCGAGAACGATTAATTTTATATGTTTTAAATGTATAAATTATCTTTGGCCGGACTAAAAAAGTATAGAAACTTCAATACCAGCGATAATGATGAGAGAACAGGGGAGAAGCAAAAATCAATCAGCACGACGGCAGTGAACAGAAATGTGATCAATTGATTTTATTATTAAGGTCAGTTGAATACTCAAATGAGTGAGCAAGAAAATCAGGACGAGGTTATTTTAGAGCGGAACAAATTATATACTAGACCGGTTTGTATTGGTCTAAAGAGCCAGATGTTTAGCTGCTTTGTAATCTTTTTGAGTGCATTATAACTGTACTAGATATATTAAAAGAATAGTTTCAAAAATGTACATGGAAATTCGAGCAAACAAGAATGAATAAAAAAGGTAGGAAAATAATCTAGGGCCACCTAATCTTGAAGAGAGTGTCCTACTTACTAACATCATGAATTAAGAAAACAAAAAAAAAAGAAACTGCTCACATATTATTAAATAAGACTAGGGACGTAATTAGGCCGGGGGGGGGATATTTAAGAAGTCCTATATCGCAAATTCCACCCTCTCCAAGATTTGAAACCGGTATACATATCTATACATGCCCTGCTCAAGGAAGATAGCCCTGGTGTATGGGTTTCGACTCTTGGGTTCCCTTGAGCGGGATGAGGATTGCTAGATAGTACTGACGGCTTCCTTATTCTAACTGTCCTGAGTTTCTTGTCCTAACGTTGCTATGCCAAAATTGAACGTTCAACCAAATAAATGAAAAGAATAATCAGGACACTTATGCAAACTAATTAATAATTATACTAATTATGCCAAGTAATAAAAATTCCAAACTGGGAATAAATGGTGGTTAAGTATTTGTTTTATGAAAGACTTTTGATTCAATTTGAGGATAAACATAGTTTTCAATAGACTGTTTCTAGAGATAGTTTTCTATAGGCTATATACTGACAGTTTTTCTGAATTTTATCTTTAGAGCTACGCAGTATTTATGGTGAGATTTGTTTCTTCTTATCTTTTTTGAGGTATGCAATGATCGTTGGTCTTAGCAAAAATAAACTTTTCCAAAATAAAAATAAAATAAATAGATAAAGCAAAAATAAACTAACAAGGATTATATGTGACAAGCACAGACGGTAAACAATCGCAACCTTATGTCGGCTAAAGAAATAAATCAAAAATATTCTTGTAAGAATCCTCACAAGAGGCAATATTTTAAAGAAACGAGTCTTTAATCTTCTCAACGATAAGTAACGAATGAGGGATTAGTGAGTCGAATTTTCAATGAAAAATCGAACTTTACATTATTCACCAATTTTTTTACCCGACTGGGAACACAAAAAATTTTTGATAAACTTGATTCTATTTTCCAAATTGACAAACAGTTAATTTAATACCAATTCACAAGGAAAGGGCTTGTATTCAGAGATTTAATTACTGAATTCTGTCAATTATTAATGCATTTTAAATTATTCCTCTCCACCTTTATTATTAAACCATATGTTTAAAGTTGTACTCTAAGAATACGGATTTGGAAGGACTCGGAACACAAAATGTCTATTTTATACCATATTGTTTTCCTTTGGAGAAGGAGGGGGGACAACATTTTAAATTCAGAAAAATATTAACGAAGGGAAGCTTCGGGTCTGAATTTATATCTTAACATCTCTTAATCTATCTCGTAAATTAAGATAAAATCTGAAGCAAGGGATCTATTTAGAAATTTCATGATTTTAGAGAAATAAGAGAACTATTAGAAAGATTTCAGGGGATTCTTCTTTTTTCTTACTTCATTTCAAGTTATTCATTCCGGCCTTCATCAATTTAAATAAAGCTAGACATATAATATTTTGATATTGCATAATTTGATGAACTGGAGCGGATCCAAAACATGAAAAAAAACTGCATTTTTAAGCCCTTTTTCAGAACGAGAGGGTGTGGGCAATTTCGACTAATCTTAAGGGAGGAAAGCTTCAAGTTTGTACTGTGATTGAGCCTGGTAAAACAAGTAATTTTCCCCTCCAGTCTGAAATATAAGTTTTGCCTTAAGGAAGTAAGACCATCGCCACGAATAGTTGCGAATGTATATTTGACAGGAAAGTCACCGTGAACAGCTAAAAAAATCGCTACATACCACTACAACTGTACTTATCACTTAAACGCAATATCACTACATATGGAACATTGAAACCCTTAAAGCTACTTGAAAGCCGTTTTAAAAAAGGGAGTGGAATTGCGAGGCTGACACTTGGTGCCATTTATATCATCTAATCGCTTTATGTGATAAATAGATAAAAACTAAATCAAATCAATCTACTGTATATCGTCTGAAATATGATGCTTTCAAATTTGACACATCTACAGCAAACAGCAAACAAAACAAGTAGATTGTTAAAAATAAAACCCTCAGTGAATTTTGCATTCCTCTGCATAATATCTCACGGTATATAGCAAACAGACAACAGAAAAAAGATTGACATTAAAAATGAGGTTGATGGTAAAATAAAATTTACTTCTTGTAGCTCTGGATCAGGGAATGCCACGCAAAATAAGTTATTCAAAGTTGACAATTGATCAGCAAATTTGTCTCCTAAGAGTTTGTGTGCAAGGGCAGCTTCTTCTTCAACCGTTTTCTGACAAAACTGAAAAAAAAGCAACTAATTATTTTTCATTACACACATAAAGTACTATCCTCCAAATTTTCCTCCAAAATTATCCTCCAAAAATTTGTCAAACGACCAAAGAGAAAGTAATAGATTGATATTGCTTTCAAAGGATCCCAGCAACGTTTCAAACTAGCCTTTTCGCTAGCAATTACAGGCCTTAAGCGCTCATTAGCTTCCCTTTGCCATAATAGTGACAGTTGAGGTTAGATGAACGGGTTTGAGAGTTGCGAACCCCCAAAAATGGTTAAGAGTAACAATTTCATCTTAAAATTTACTCACACTTGATAATTTTACAGATTTTAGACTATAATAGGCATGGAATTTATCCTCTAATCCTTAATAGGCAGCTTTTTATACGGCTACACGTTCATTAATTAGCAACTGCCTAATTATTAGATATTAACTAGTAATCAATTTTAAATATTATAAACATCAATTCCCCATTAATCTTCAGGTGCATTTCTTGTAGGTCCACTATTCGTACGAATGATACCCCCAAAGCAATAGTTTTCATGTTCATTGGCCCATTCCAACTTGACAAAAATTTTCTTATGTTTACAAGGGAGTTCAGGCTCGGAATAATCCAGACGATGCAACAAAATTTTATTCATGGGGCTCATTTTACGAAAAAATATTATAATATATTATGATATATTAAATATTACAATATACTTATAAAATATTATAAGTAGTTCATATTAAAATTAGCAGTTTTAGGTCTTATTTGCTTTCTTGGAGACTTGCTAATTTTTTTTTTTTGTATTCAAGATTAGGTCTCACGTCTGGACTGCAGTCGTTCTCTCTCTCTCACTCTCTTTCTCCCCCCTTTCGTTTTTTCTCTTCGTTTTTCAAGTAACGTTAATAAAGCGCTTCCCACACCCATGAACAAGCTCTGCTTCTTGGGTGGATTATTTATTAAGTTGTGTGTGTGATTTAACTAAGCGATTTCACAACCAAGCTTTTGAGGGTTGAACTTCACCAAACAATTTTTTTTTTTCTATGCTTAATGCTTTCGTGTTCTAAGTTATCACATGCTTTGAGCATAAAAGCACAGAAGACCAATGAACTTAGAAACAAGGCATTTGGGCGGAATAGTTTATTTTTTCGGAATTTCGCCAAAAACATAAGAAGTACCACCTATCTCTTTTAGACTAAAAATTAAGATAAATAAAAGTTCAAATAGGGATAAATCCTTTAATTAGACTGATAATTCACAAAAAATAATGGATATTGTGATCACATGTGCAGTGAGCGTCATCAGCAGAAATACTGCTGATGACGATAGTATTTCTGCAGATGACAATCAATACACATTTGACTGAAATATCCAGTATTTTTTTGTGAATTATCAATGTCTAATAAAAGGAATTATCCTTATTCGAACTTTTATTTATCGTTATGGAAAGGCAGGTCTTCGAAATTATCTACGTCATATATATGGGGATAATTTGACCAAAACAGTTTGCGCTGTTTTGTGACATTTATTTATGTATGTGTTATAAATAAAAATATTCTACGCTACTCTATCATAGGCAGCGCAATCGCGCTGCCTAAGTAAAGAACGATGTAGTAGTACCCCCTCCATTATTTCAAACAAAGCCCACCCCGGATTTCAAGCAGAGCCATATCCCTTTTCCATAAGATTTCAAACGGAGCCCTCTGACGTCACACCCTTGCACCTGTGCAATGCGGTCAGCTGTTCCTAGCCCCTCGCACCTGTTTCTAGTTGGCGTCATTCCTGCCCTTGGCAAGAGTCCAGACATAATTAATAGGAACGTGGTCGGGATAATACACAATTTTTAATAATATGGGGAGACCCTCGCCCCCGTTTCAAGCGCATATCCTATTTCTAGGTGAAATTCACAGGTTTTTCATTTATTTGGAATGTGGTCGGTATAATACACTATTTTTAACAATATGGGGAGCTCTTAACCCCTCGCACCTGTTCTATTAAAGGGAACACAGTTGCCAAGACTCCGTGACACACCCCTCTGGACTCCAATGACGTCATACGACTTACCCCGTTTCAAACGGAGAGGACTAATATGCCTAACTTTGCGACAGAAACCATGGGGGGATCCCCGCTTGTAACGTAATGGCAGCTCACACCTTACGTAATAATTGTGCAACACTGTCATGTGGTACTTTTTTTTCGCCCGAAACCCCCAAAGCGTATTTTTTATTAACTTAATTGCGGCACATACTTTATGTAAGGTCAGCGCATCTTACGCATGGACAGCGCATCCATCACTGCCAAATAAAACCATTTTGACATTTTTCGCCCAAAAGCCACAAGACTTTTTTTGGAGTTTCATTTTTTCGCTTGAAACACTTTTTTTATTTTTTCTTTTTTCTATAGTTCTTGATCACGCAAGGACTCGAAAGGTCATTCCCTTCCAATGGTACAGCGCCCCAAGCAACTCGTCCATGAAACCATTCATAGTATTTTGTATCAGGAACCAAATTCTAAAAATAACCTATTGCATGACAGTTAAGATTCCCCATTTTTTGACACTCGTTAGAATGGCGTGTATACAGCCAAAATTTGGCATGTACTCGGAAAACATCTATTTTCAGAGACACTTGCTCTCAAGATATTAATAACGATAAAATGAAAATGTATCATTTCTTTACGTGGGTTATTAGATTTCACACTATCGCGACAATACGCCCACCTCCCTCTAGCATGCAATACTGGAGGAATAAGATTGATATTAGATGCAAATTTAAAACATATTAAGAGCTTTTAAGAAAAATATCCATTTCTTTTAGTACCTATTAGATTTTCACCTCTTCCATGGGAAAAATTTCTTATTGTCTTCACCCTAACTTTTAAGCAGTAGTTCACCCCACATTCACATTACATTACTCCCCCCCCCAACCCTGACAACACATCATCACCACCAAGACATTTTTCAGGCATTTCCTATTAAAAATTATGTCTTTAAATCCCGCGATTCACAGTTTTTGCAACCTAAGTAAATCATGATGCTCCCCACAAAATACTCCACATCGCCATGGCATTCCACCCATGTGACACCAGCACCCAGAGGAAAGATGAGGGGAGAAGACTCCAGGAGGGGGGGTGACCGTCTGTGGGGGGAGGAGGCCTGTTTTTCGCTCGCCAGCTCACCACTGTTCTATTTATAATTTGTTCGTTTCAAAAAGCCGTAATTTTCAAATGTTGAATTTTCAAGTGTTTATTTATTGTAATGCCGCCTCCGTCCAGTAGGGTACCGGCCTGCTCGCTGGTCACCTCCGAGGGAGTATCCAGTCCACCGAGGGGTTTGTCTCAGTCCTTAAGCAACCCCAGGGCACATTTTCCCGCAAATTTAAAACATATTAAGAGCTTTTAAGAAAAATATCCATTTCTTTTAGTACCTATTAGATTTTCACCTCTTCCATGGGAAAAATTTCTTATTGTCTTCACCCTAACTTTAAGCAGTAGTTCACCCCACATTCACATTACATTACTCCCCCCCCCCCCCCAACCCTGACAACACATCATCACCACCAAGACATTTTTCAGGCATTTCCTATTAAAAATTATGTCTTTAAATCCCGCGATTCACAGTTTTTGCAACCTAAGTAAATCATGATGCTCCCCACAAAATACTCCACATCGCCATGGCATTTCACCCATGTGACACCAGCACCCATAAGAAATATGAGGGGAGAAACTCCAGGAGGGGGGGGTGACCGTCTGTGGGGGGAGGAGGCCTGTTTTTCGCTCGCCAGCTCACCACTGTTCTATTTATAATTTGTTCGTTTCAAAAAGCCGTAATTTTCAAATGTTGAATTTTCAAGTGTTTATTTATTGTAATGCCGCCTCCGTCCAGTAGGGTACCGGCCTGCTCGCTGGTCACCTCCGAGGGAGTATCCAGTCCACCGAGGGGTTTGTCTCAGTCCTTAAGCAACCCCAGGGCACATTTTTTCCGCAAAAATTTCAAAACACGCAAAGGAGGGGAAATGTTTGTTCCCACCTATCCCGCGGGATGTGGGGGGAGTTTGGTTAGTGTCTACTCATTTCGAGGACAAAATCCTGGCATCCTGCGCGCTGTGGGGGATTTGGTCTGTGTCTGCTCATTCTGAGGACGGAATCTGGACTTCGGCTAGGCGATAAAGGAGGTTAAAAAATGATCTTGCTCGAGATAATTTAAAAAGTAGTAATAATAGGGAAATTATCATTGAGTTTCTACGGCAACCCTCTGACATTACATCATCCCTGTTTCTAGCGCTCAGCTGGGCATTCCGTCCCTCGCAAAGGTCCCCGGCTGGCAAGATTCCCATCATTGGCAAGGTTCCCGCGCTGGCAAGATTCCCACCCCTGGCAAAGGTTCCCGGCTGGCAAGATTCCCATCATTGGCAAAATTCCAGCCCTGGTAAGATTCCCACCCCTGGTAGACCCCCGGGATTCCAGGTGTTCTATTATTTCTCCTATATTGGCATGATTCCTAGCCATTTTTTTTGGTACATTGTTTTTGTGGAAAAAAAAAACAATGTACCAAAAAAAATGGTACATTGGATTTCGGTGACCAGGTCTAATATGAATGACGCTAGTGTATCTCGCAAGCTAGACTAAAAGGACCCCATGGGGCTCCAGCGCGGTACACACACACACACACGGGTGCTGTGTAATAACGGCGGCACACATCTCAAGCAAAGATACCTAATCGGAGAGGTTGGAAAATCACCTTACGAGAAGGATAGATACCCAAACCGTTAAAAAGTATACTTATGGTCCAGAACGGAATAGCGCTGCCACACTGTTTTCACACCGCACCAGCTCTCCACATGGCACCAAACCTCACCCCCTAGGACATTTTCAATCTTCTCACTCCGAAAATATGCTTCTGGAATCACATTAAACAATTTTTGAAAACAGACAAGTCGCCCCCCTTTCTTTGCTAGTGTTCGATACTCTAAACATTTCACCTCACAATGCCAGACTATTACTGCCCCTGTGACACACCACTGGAATTTCCCCCCCCCCCCCCAAAAAAAAAAACACTTTTCAGACATTTCCTGTTACAAGTTTTACTTCAACTCATTCATTCGGGTTTTCGCAAGCAATTCATGCCACAGTACCACACTACAACTACTCTCTAGCATCGCTCTGTCATCGCCGCATCTCCCCCCAAAACACTTTTTGTGGTAGTTTCACGCTTGGTAGATTATTTGATTTTATTTTTGCTCATTTTTTGTTTAATGAAGTTCTTAATTTTTCTTTGAAAAACTTATTTTGTGGAAAAAAATTTTTTTAATTAATAAATATAAAAATACCAATATAAATTTATGGATTAGTAATAATATGATTATTAATGGTATAAAATGGTTTGGAAAAATTTAGAAGTGAAGTCAAGGAAAAAATGTATTCTATTAATGAGTCCTAAGCTATTACTCATTTTTTTTTTTTTTTTTTTTTTTTTTTTTTTTTTTTTTTTTTTTTTTTTTTTTTTTTTTGTTGAAGGAGTATAGTGGATTATTTGGATAGTTTTTCCTTTTTTTTGTTGTCGTTACGGTGACTCCAGTAGTAACTCAACAAGGAATTATGTATTTTATTTATACACATATACATATATATAACGCCCCTAGGACAACTTGCCTTAGCAAGTTCAAGGGCAGGCTAGAAGATTTAGTTGAAAGACTTGTTTTTTTTTTCATGAATTATATATTTACATATATGTATGCGTTTTGTCAAGTTCTATTTTTTATTAATAAACTAAACTAAACTAATAAGAAACATGCAAAATTGATGACGGTCACTGTCAATGTGACCGAAATATCCAGTATTTTTGTGAATTATCACTGTCTAATTAAAGGATTTATCCCTATTCTAACTTTTATTTATCGTCATGGAAAGGCAGTGTGGTCTACGAAATTATTGAAAATGAATCGTTTTACAACTCTAGTATTTATTACTGAAAGCGCAAATGCACATTTTTGGCGAAGTTGATGTTGTCTATTCTGCTAGCCTATATGTTCACAGCATTTGGGAGAACTAGTACTAATTCAACAATTCTTACTATTTCTAACCATTAAATAACTTGTCTTTGAAAGAGTGAAGAACATTTTCATCTGCTTCATTAAAGAGATGTGTGCAGGCCTTCAATTTGTAGGCAAATTACTGCACCTACTACAAAGACATATTAGTTAATATTAACAGATTTTGGCTCCAATATTACCCCCCCCTCCAAAATAAAAGAAAAAAGAAATTCAAAGCGACGGGAAACTTAAGAGCACTATTACTACCAGGAGGTATTTGTAAATATTCATAGATTTTGGCTTCAATATTGCCAGAAAAGGTCTAAGCTGTATAAAAAGGTGTTAAAGATGTTGAAAATAAATTTCCTCATATTTCCCTGAAATAATTTTTTTTTTTTTGTAGAAAAAACTCACTACAGATAAACAAATCCAAGACTTATTCATAATGAATGAATGAGCTTTTATTACTCATAGTACATACAGGAAAACGAAGGAATATACACAAAAAAGGAAAAACAAAGAAAATTAAAACGACAGTAAAACACCGGTAGATACGCATCAAACAGTTCGTGGTAACGAACTGTAAGTAAGGAGCGACCCGGCTCAATGGTAACCGAAACTGTAGAAAACGGAATTTTGATACCAATAGATACATCAAAAGAATCAGATGTTAATGCTGATTTCAAATATATAAGTTTCATTAAGTGCCTGAGAAAATTTGGCTGATTTTCGAAAAAAAGGGGGAAAGACCCCCTAAAAGTTATAGAACCATAATGAAAATCACACCATCATATTCAGCGTATCAGAGAACCCTACTGCAGAGGTTTCAAGCTCCTATCTACAAAAATGTGGAATTTTCCATTTTTTGCCAGTTATGTGGGAGGATCTTTCCATGAAGGAAGTTTTCATGGGGGAAGGGACATTGCTATGAAGGGGGCGCCGGATTTCCCAGCATTATTTAAAAAAAGATCAGAAATTATATATTAAAAAAACAAGTTTTTCAACTGAAAGTAAGGAGCAACATCAAAACTTAGAGCGACAGAAAACATTACGTTTATGATTGGGTTCACCCCTAGTCAATACCTCCCTCTTTAAGCCAAAGATCATTAGTACTTTCATAAGAGCTATTTATTCTAATTAACGGCATTTGTGATCAATGGGTCATTTTTAAAGAATTGGAACAAAATTCGAACTTTAGCTTAAAGAGCAAGGTATTGACTAGGGGGCGAAACCTCTAATATACGTATTAAAAATATATGAATATAGAAGTTCGTTACGTAAGTTAATTCGTAAGTTACGTATATTTATTACTAATAAAAACGTTCGTAAATAAAATTAAACAAGTTTGAGAAAGGCATTTCACCAAATAAAAGTAAAATTAATATTCAAATTTTTTTTTAATTATTCATGTACGGTGAGCCAAAATTAAAACCTGCATTAATTCAAAAACGTTCAAAAATTAAATAAAAAAAACAAGTTTTTTTAGCTGAAAGTAAGGAACGACGTTAAAACTTAAAACGAACAGAAATTATTCCGTATATAAAAGGGGCTATCCCCTCCTCAACGCCTCGCTCTTTACGCTAAAGTTTGAATTTCTCACAACTCTATTTTTTTTTAAACAATGAAAAACATTAGCGTAAAGAGCGAGGCGTTGAGGAGGGGAGAGCCCCTTTCATATACGGAATAATTTCTGTTCGTTTTAAATTTTAACGTCGTTTCTTACTTTCAGTTAAAAAAAAACTTGCTTTTTTGTATTTAAGCACATACATAAAATAAGATCGTCCTTAAAAGAATGTCTTCCATGGGTGTGTACACGGCCGGTTTAATAAACTGCAAATACCCCATAAGGAGTGGATTCATGATTCAAGGACGTTGAGCAATATAGGAATTTTAAACCAAATCGGGATTAGGAGAAGATACTTAACAAACTTACAATATCATTTATAGGATGAACGCTTATCAATATCTGACAATACATCCCAAAATCGGGTTAAGTAGAGGATGTAGGGTGTACAAATCCTTTACTGTAATGCCTCCAGCGAGCACACAGCCTTTTACACAATTAACCTAGAAAGGCACCAAAACAAAAATATAAGAAAGGTCCATATAGAGACTGCTTCACTAGCAAAAACTCCACTACGAATTTTTTTTTCAATTATTCTGAAGTGTTTCCAGAGAATATACAGCCATCACACCAGAACTTCAAGATAGAAGTATTCAAAATTTGGTCTAAACAACGTTATCATATTGTGAATTGTGATTGTGAATGTGATACATTCACAATCACAGCCTTTGGGGTGCATAAACTGGTGTTAAATTTTCTTGAAGAATTACAAGTGGCAACAACGATTTAACCATAATGGCAAGGTAATTAAAATTTTATCATAAGAAAAACAGTCAAAATCCTAGTCTGCGATCCAATGGAGCCGTCGATAAAAAAAAATATAAATTCTGTCTAATAACTTCAGCAAAGCCATTGAAATGCAAGTTAAAAAAATAATGAAAGTAGGTAAAAAAAAGAAGAATTTGAAAACACAGAAAATCGTAATAATATCGACCATTTCATGGGGTATGCCCCCCCCCCACATACTATTTATGCATGCACAATAGGGCAACTCTAGATATGACTGCCGAGTTAAAATACCTTATAACCTTTCTGTAATGAAAATAGTAGTAGCATTTATCTGTTACTCAATTTGATTACTAAAGGATGCAACAAAGTTCTTGACGACTTTGGAGATCGTTAAAATGTTAGACGATTTAAAACGACGAATACTAACTATTCAAAAATGAGGCCGTTACAGGTATGAGGAACTTGCACACGGATTGAAAGATGATTTTCTAATACAAAATATATGTCGCATTTAAAGAAAAATAAATTAGATAAAATGAAGATTTTTCACGAGAATTGCAAAATGTATTTATTTGCCACTGTTCGGCCGGCCATTCAACTGCAGTCCTATGCCCATCATATATAAAACAATGTATTAGAACAATGTATTAAAACAAAACAATATATTAAAACAATGGAATATCAAACAGTTCGTGGTAACGAACTGTAAGTAAGGAGCGACCCAGCTCAATGGTAACCGGAACTCTAGAAAACGGGTTTTTGATACCAATAGATATATCAAAAGAATCAGATTTCAATGCTGATTTCAAATATATAACTTTCATCAAGTTTAGTGCTACCCATCAAAAGTTACGCGCCTGAGAAAATTTGGCTGATTTTCAAAAAAAGGGGGAAAGACCCCCTAAAAGTTATAGAACCTTAATGAAAATCACACCATCATATTCAGCGTATCAGAGAACCCTACTGTAGAGGTTTCAAGCTCCTATCTACAAAAATGTGGAATTTTACATTTTTTGCCAGAAGAAAGATCACGGATGCGTGTTTATTTGTTTGTTTGTTTTTTTTTCCCCAGGGGTGATCGTATCGACCCAGTGGTCCTAGAATATCGTGGGAGGGCTCATTGGAACGGAAATTAAAAGTTCTAGTGCCCTTTTTAAGTGACCAAAAAAAATGGAGGGCAACTAGGCCCCCTCCCACGCTTATTTTTTTCCCAAAGTCACCCGATCAAAATTTTGAGATAGCCATTTTGTTCAGCATGGTCGAAAATATGATAAATATGTCTTTTAGGATGACTTAATCCCCCGAAGTTCCCAGAGGGAGGGCTAAAAGTTATGAACTTTACCCAATGTAACATATAGTATTGGTTATTGGGAAGTATACAGAAATTTTCAGGAGGTTTTTTTTCTGGTAGTGGGAGGGAAGGGTGGGTCGGTGGTTATGTTGGAGGATTTGTTCATGAAGGAAGTTTTCATGGGGGAAGGGAAATTGCCATGAAGGCGGCGCCGGACTTGCCAGCATTATTTATTGGTTATTGGGAAGTATACAACCATTTTCAGGAAGGATTTTTTCTGGAGGGGGGGGGGGGGCTAGACGAGGGGGTTAATCTGGAGAATATTTCCGTGGAGGATGTTTCTTTGGGGTAAGGGACATTTCTATGAAGGGGGCGCCGGATTTCCAAGCATTATTTAAAAAACGATCAGAAATTAAATAAAAAAAAAACAAGTTTTTTCAACTGAAATGTAAGAAGGAATATTAGAACTTAAAACGAACAGAAATTATAACGTATGTGAGGGGGTTCTCCCCCAAGTCAATACCTCGCTCTTTACGCTACAGTTTTTTTTTAGTGTTTTCAAAAGAGCTATCTATTCTAATTAAACGGCCTTTGTGATTCAGGGGTTTTTGAATCAAATTTTTTTTTAACTTTTAACGTAAAGAGCGTGGTATTGACTAAGGGGAGAACCCCCTCATATACGTAATAACATATACGTAATAAAAAAACAAGCGATACGGCTCAATAGTAATCGAAACTTTTAAAAACGGAATTTTGATGTCAATAAATGTATCAAAAGAATGTGTTTATAATGCTGATTCTAAATATATAAATTTTATTAAGTTTAGTATTACTCATCAAAGGCTACGAGCCTGAGAAAATTTACTCGATTTTTTAAAGAGGGGGGATACATCCCCTGCATTAACTAAAAAACGATCAGAAATTAAATAAAAAAAAACAAGTTTATTAAACTGAAAGTAAGGAGCGACATTAAAACTTAAAACGAACAGAAATTATTCCGTATATGAAAGGGGCTGTCCCCTCCTCAACGCCTCGCTCTTTACGCTAAAGTTTTTTATTGTTTAAAAAAATAAAGTTGTGAGACAGAGTCAAACTTTAGCGTAAAGAGCGAGGCGTTGATGAGGGGACAGCCCCTTTCATATACGGAATAATTTCTGTTCGTTTTAAGTTTTAATGTCGCTCATTACTTTCAGTTAAAAAACTTGTTTTTTTTTATTTAATACAAATAAGAAAGAGAAAGAAACCTAAATCAACAGCAAACACTGGTATGTACACATCAACACTGGTATGTTCACATCAAATACATAAAATAAGATTAGATCGTCTTATAATCCTCAACGGTAATTACAATAGCTTAAATATTATTAAGTTATAATTATCATTTACATTTTATTCACTTGGATTGTACGGTTAAAATACTGGAAGTGATATCATTCAGGTCCTGATTGAACAAAACTTGTGCTTATCAAGTTTAACTTTGTTATGCAGTTTGATCGTATCGTCCAAGCCCTGAAATTACTATAATTCAGTTCCTATTTGGAATGAAATTTGACCTTTCATTCAAAAGGATCCCTGTCCGGGGTCCCCCTGGATACGCCAGTGAGGCATATATATTTTTTTTTAGACTATATAGACCATTAGTTAGACTACATGTACTTGGATTAGACTAGTCAAAAAAAGCAAAGTAATTTTAGTCATAAAATTTTAATGATTAGAGGAGTTTGGGCGAGTTTTGCAAACAAAATAAAGACTAGTTTTTAAAAGATATGCATCTTCCAGCCCGATGCATAAAAAAAGAGAAAAAAGTGGATAAAAAATATTTTACCAATATTTATATTTGGCTTTTTGTAATAATTGACATTATGATCTTGTTGGGGAATTATTAAATGGTCTTGATTGTTCATTTTTATTTGAGAGAGAGAGAGATTTATTCTAAACAAACAAAACAATTTAACATAAGTTTAGCGGCCACCCCAAGAAGTAAAAACTTGTCCAAGGGGGTGGCAAAAATACACAACATAACAAAACAATAAACAAACGAAAAAAATAACGTATCTATATCACAGTCCCCAAACAGCACCACAAACCTTACACCTTAACATTTTCATTAAATTTACTATCATATTCATAATCATCACCCCAGGAGCCATAAAAATTTACCAATATCATTATTAAAAAAAAAAAAAAATAATAAATAAAACACTAAAATTCATACTTACTAAAAAGCATCGCTTTAATTACCATCTTAAACGAAGAAATGTCACCTATATTTTTTATATTTTGATCAAGATGTTTCCAACTTCTGATCCCCCTGTGAATTTGAAGACTAAATTTATATCGTCTTGAAGCCACGGGCAGGGGCTTGTACTACCCGATTTTCTCTGAATAATTAGCTTTGATTTTTAATGTTACAACGTCTGTGCACTTTGGAAATTAAAAGAAGCTTTTAATCAGGTGAATTAACAAATAAACGTTCAAGTGGGGATAAGTCCATTTATTAGACAGTGAAAACATATACAAAAGTCTGGATATTTCGCACATATACAGCGATCGATCACTGATGACGATCACTGTATATGTGGTCTAAATATCCAGACTTTTCTTTCTGTTTTCACTGTCTAATAAATGGACTTATCCCCATTTAAACGTTTATTTATTCGTCACAGAAAGGCAGTGTGGTCTTGGAAAAAAAACAAAAAATATGCAATTTAAGGTATACATCGAAAATTGAGTGAATTTTTCATGATCTTTGCATATCACAGCCCCCCCCCACCCCCAAATGACCCCACTGATTCTGTGATATTTCTAAATATATGAAAATATGAAGATTGTATTAGAAGTAGTTACACTGAGATATATTTAATAGTAACATACTTCATTGGCTAAATACTGCATATAACATACCGCATTTGCTAAAATACTTAAGATGTTTCCTCGCAAGTTCTGTATGTTACAATTTCTGTATGTCTGTTTAGTCCTACGGTCTTAACATTTCGACGTAACACAACAATTTTGATATCTTTCGATAGCCGTGATTCCGCTTCAGCCATATAACTAAAGTACATTTTTAAAATTTGCTTCTGAGTTTGGTTTTTTATGGTTGGAAAAAAAAAACGTTGAAAACGTGCCAAAATGGGTAACTTTTCCCATGTTTCAAGAAAGTTCTGATCATTCTGTAAGAAAAAGTTGAAGAAAAGGGTATCAGAAATCTTGCTCGTGGATGGTTTGAAACTATTGAATACAACGATTTAAGCATCTTTTCCTTTTGATGCAAGTTACAGCAGTATGTTTGTAACAAAATAGCAGGTTTTTAGAACAAAGTGGGGGTTTTGTTTATTTAACGGCGAAAGGGGAATAATCTGACGATTTCTGCAAAACAACAAACCTTATATAAACAAAGAATGAGCTAAAAATTAATAAAAATAATTAAAGATATTAATGCTTTGCAGAAATCGCACAGAAAGATCAAGGGCGACTTAGTATTCTAGTGCATATTTTTAAATTGAATCTAGATATGCACTCAACTACAGTCCGCAGTTTCTGTGTTATGATCATTCAGATATGGTTTTGTTAAATTTGTTAAATTCGTATAAAAGAAAGTTTTTTTAAAGTTTGCCGAGGGCAGAATATAAGGATTTAGGCACTTGCGCTTCGCAGACATCATTTGTCTCCATGCGAAAGGTTGTTTGGTCATTTTTTTTGTTCAATATAGATTTGTGAAGAATTTTTTTTAATATTAAAGAAATTTTTCTAGTGCAGCTTTATACACAAAATTCAAAATGTAATTGCATTTTCTCTTCAACCATAGTTTTTACTCAATGTTTTCTAAAAAAAAATTCGTTGAATTTGTGGGGTTTCACAAAAAAAAACAAAAAAAACATTATATAAAAACAAGGGTCATGCTGGTAAAAAATCTGATTAGAATTGGAATCCAACATACAGAACTGCATCAGAAAGAATATCAATAATTATAAAACTGGCGAAATCCTAAATAATCCTATTCCGGAAGTGGTGATATAAACACGTAGTTGAATAGAAATTTGGATTCCGCAGTCAAATCAATATTAATTAAACTTTTGAGTTTTCTTCCCTAGACTTATTAAGGAGAAAAGGGCGCAGTGTCAGGCCACTGTTTTTCAAGTTCGATCATTAGACCGTTCTCAGTGAAAGGAGTGGGAAAGCAAAAAAAGGCAGAAAAAAAACAGCCAAAACTTTTCAGACAGGAACCACAAGTTTTAAAAATATTAAAAATTATTAAAGAATACATAACTATAACAACTATATATTATATACAATAACTATATTTTTAGCTTGTAAAACGGTGTGATCCTATTTTTTTGTTTTTAAATTAAAAGAGCCTTCTAACTTAGACATTTCGAGGTAAGCTTAAGGGCGCATCCATTTTGAGGGCACATTAGTTTCGGGGGGGGGGGGGGAGGGGTAGAAAAAAAAAATTTAAAAGAAGAATATGCAATGTGTTTATATGCATTTTTTGTTCATTTTTCAAATAAGATAAAAAGTTCAAGCAGGGGGGGGGGAGGGGGTGAACACAATACCCCGCCCCCTGGATACTGCCTTGCGTGAGCTTACTGCGCATTTTATCAGACACGTATGCAGGAGAGAGAGGTAAGGTGGGGAGCCTCCATCCTCCCTCAAGATCCTAAATTCTCCCTAAGCTCTGGGCACTTCATATTTAAATCATCAAGTTAATTTTTTACTGTTCCCTCCCCCGAAATAATTCTTCCGTATTATGGAAAAAATTCCATAATAGCAGATTGAATGACAATATATCCCAATTACATTAATATAATAGCTTTATCTCCTGTTCCAAAATTTCTGGAGGAGTGAGAAAGGACTTCCTCGATTCTCAAGGACAGCTCATTAAGCTCTTCAAAAACTTCTGCTTAGGAATAGGAAGAGTCAAGCGTTCTGATGAGTTCAAAGTTCAGCTTTGGATTGAAACAGAATGTGAACAGCTACGTTTCAAAACATATGAGATGGCCGTATTGAAGAAAATACTGATAAAACAATATAGCATAAAACACTTACAATTTTCACCGTTGAACGAATTTCTGCTTTAGACGGATGCTGTTTCAGAATAGCCAATATTCTTGCTATTAGCATCACAGTTGCAGTTTCGGGCGGGTAGTGCATTTGCCTATAAAATAGTAAATTACTTTATAATTTATTTAAATTATTATTTCATTTAAATAAACTATTTATTTATTATTGCCTTTTGCCTATAAATTAGTTATTCATTAGTGACGAATCATATAAAATAAGTAGTCAAAATTTCTCCTGTAAGGCTTAAAGTCTCTGACATAGAAAAGAGCAAAATTGAAAATTAAGTTAAAACAAATTTATTATTATACAACTAGTTATTTATATATACTTATTAATAATATATTAGCTATTAATATTCTATTTATCCATCTAACCATTTTAGGTGGATATATATTCAATTTAGTTAGAAATATAAAGTATTTTATAGATTAATTATACAATAGTAGACTAATAATTGTTTAATATCAACTTAGACCACAGTAGACAGAATATACCAGTAAGCTTATCGCAGATCATTTCTGGTCTTCGTTCTCGGTGCGGACAAAAAGCTCCTCCCACTTATTTCTGCATTAGCGGGAATACGGGTTAGTCTGTTTCCGATTGTTTCAATGCACTTTGATGGAAATAATCGGAAACAGACTAACCTGCATTCCCGCTAATCTGACTTCGCCTATGTTTATATATACAAAAACGTTCTCCGGAGCACTCGCACCCCGGTCCGGGTTTTTATAATGGGTGAGATAGAGAATGATCATACTGGATAATTATATGAACTGTGACTTAGACGTAATTACTTAATATTAATTCACTATTTAATACCCAGACAAGAAAGAAAAAAATAAACAAAACAGAATAGCGAACGATATTATTCTTTCAGTCATAAAAAAGACAGAACTTTACAATCATTTTAAATCTATAAAAAACATAAACAGAAAAATAAGTGTTGCCTCACAACCAGCAGACATCCTAAAACTAAACCAATTTTAAACCCTACAGAAGATAAAACCTTTGATAAATATAATGCAGAATTGTATTAGTTTGAAACTTTTAGAGGATGCTTAAACTCTAAACTCTTTGATTGGTAAGAAGTAGGCAAGAAAATGCCATACGGATCAAACAGTTCGTGGTAACGAACTGTAAGTAAGGAGCGACCCGGCTCAATGGTAACCGAAACTCTAGAAAACGGGTTTTTGATACCAATAGATATATCAAAAGAATCAGATTTCAATGCTGATTTCAAATATATAACTTTCATCAAGTTTAGTGCTACCCATCAAAAGTTACGCGCCTGAGAAAATTTGGCTGATTTTCAAAAAAAGGGGGAAAGACCCCCTAAAAGTTATAGAACCTTAATGAAAATCACACCATCATATTCAGCGTATCAGAGAACCCTACTGCTAGAGGTTTCAAGCTCCTATTTACAAAAATGTGGAATTTTACATTTTTTGCCAGAAGAAAGATCACGGATGCGTGTTTATTTGTTTTTTTTTTTTTTTTTTTTTTTTCCCAGGGGTGATCGTATCGACCCAGTGGTCCTAGAATATCGTGGGAGGGCTCATTGAAACGGAAATTAAAAGTTATAGTTCCCTTTTTAAGTGACCAAAAAAAATGGAGGGCAAACTAGGCCCCCTCCCACGCTTATTTTTTTCCCAAAGTCACCCGATCAAAATTTTGAGATAGCCATTTTGTTCAGCATGGTCGAAAATATGATAAATATGTCTTTTAGGGTGACTTAATCCCCCGAAGTTCCCAGAGGGAGGGCTAAAAGTTATGAACTTTACCCAATGTTAACATATAGTATTGGTTATTGGGAAGTATACAGAAGTTTTCAGGAGGTTTTTTTTCTGGCAGTGGGAGGGAAGGGTGGGTCGGTGGTTATGTTGGAGGATCTGTTCATGATGGAAGCTTTCATGGGGGAAGGGAAATTGCCATGAAGGGGGCGCCGGACTTGCCAGCATTATTTATTGGTTATTGGGAAGTATACAACCATTTTCAGGAAGGATTTTTTCTGGGGGGGGGGGCGAGAGGAGGGGGTTACTCTGGAGAATATTTCCGTGGAGGATGTTTCTTTGGGGTAAGAGACATTTCTATGAAGGGGGCGCTGGATTTCCAAGAATTAGAAATTAAATCGATCATTAGACGATCAGAAATTAAATAAAAAAAAACAAGTTTTTCAACTGAAATGTAAGAAGGAATATTAGAACTTAAAACGAACAGAAATTATAACGTATGTGAGGGGGTTCTCCCCCAAGTCAATACCTCGCTCTTTACGCTACAGTTTTTTTTAGTGCTTTCAAAAGAGCTATCTATTCTAATTAAACGGCCTTTGTGATTCAGGGGTTTGTGAATCAAAATTTTTTTTAGCTTTTAACGTAAAGAGCGTGGTATTGACTAAGGGGAGAACCCCTTCATATACGTAATAACATATACGTAATAAAAAAACAATAAAAAAACAAGCGATACGGCTCAATAGTAATCGAAACTTTTAAAAACGGAATTTTGATGTCAATAAATGTATCAAAAGAATGTGTTTATAATGCTGATCCTAAATATATAAATTTTATTAAGTTTAGTATTACTCATCAAAGGCTACAGGCCTGAGAAAATTTACTCGATTTTTTAAAGAGGGGGGAAACATCCCCTACAAGTGAAAGAATTTGAATGAAAATCACACCGTCAGAATTCAGCGTATCAGAAAACCCTATTACATAGGTTTCAAGCTCATATCTGCAAAAATCTGCAACTTTGTATTTTTTGCCAGAAGAAAAATATACGCTACGAATATAGAAGTTAGTTACGTAAGTTAATTTGTAAAGACATCCATTTAGCAAAAGAAAAGTAAAATTTTTATGCAAATAAAAGCTGCATTAACTAAAAAACGATCAGAAATTAAATAAAAAAAACAAGTTTTTTAAACTGAAAGTAAGGAGCGACATTAAAACTTAAAACGAACAGAAATTATTCCGTATATGAAAGGGGCTGTCCCCTCCTCAACGCCTCGCTCTTTACGCTAAAGTTTGACTCTGTCTCACAACTTTATTTTTTAAAACAATAAAAAACTTTAGCGTAAAGAGCGAGGCGTTGAGGAGGGGACAGCCCCTTTCATATACGGAATAATTTCTGTTCGTTTTAAGTTTTAATGTCGCTCCTTACTTTCAGTTTAAAAAACTTGTTTTTTTTTATTTAATATCTAATAGCGACCAGGGAAACCAGCTATGTATAAAAACTTTCTAAGCACATTAGCCTAGAGGTAGGTCCCCTGTTAGTACAACCACTCATTAGTGACCAGGGAAACCAGCTATGTATAAAAACTTTCTAAGCACATTAGCCTAGAGGTAGGTCCCCTGTTAGTACAACCACTCATTAGTGACCAGGGAAACCAGCTATGTATAAAAACTTTCTAAGCACATTAGCCTAGAGGTAGGTCCCCTGTTAGTACAACCACTCATTAGTGACCAGGGAAACCAGCTATGTATAAAAACTTTCTAAGCACATTAGCCTAGAGGTAGGTCCCCTGTTAGTACAACCACTCATTAGTGACCAGGGAAACCAGCTATGTATAAAAACTTTCTAAACACATTAGCCTAGAGGTAGGTCCCCTGTTAGTACAACCACTCATTAGTGACCAGGGAAACCAGCTATGTATAAAAACTTTCTAAGCACATTAGCCTAGAGGTAGGTCCCCTGTTAGTACAACCACTCATTAGTGACCAGGGGAAACCAGCTATGTATAAAAAACTTTCTAAGCACATTAGCCTAGAGGTAGGTCCCCTGTTAGTACAACCACTCATTAGTGACCAGGGAAACCAGCTATGTATAAAAACTTTCTAAACACATTAGCCTAGAGGTAGGTCCCCTGTTAGTACAACCACTCATTAGAAGACACCAAATGTTTAACAGAAAATTTAGTCATCACCAAATTTGTGTTTAATAACAGATGATAAAACCCTTCGTAGAACACTGAACACGTTCCAACCTGCCTAAGAAATGTCCACCCTGAAGAAAAACATTTGCAACTGTCAAACAGAGTATCTTATATTTTCATCAGGTGCAACTCCCCTGCCTCATTCAGGTAAAATCCCAAAGTAGGTTTTCAAAGAATGGCCCTCTTTGAGATTACAGATAAAATGAAAAATAGTAAAAAAGAGAAAAACGAGGATATACAAGCCAGTGAAAAATGTGAACTAAAATGCAAATATTTCGGTCAGGACCTCCGCTTGACCGTCCTCAGTGCAAGATAATAAAATAAAAATAACTAATAAAAAAACAATCTCTCAGCCTTGAATATTCAATTTATAGAAAACCTACACATAATTTAGGCATTTGCATTTCTCTTCCAGCCACCCTCCTTGTGTAAAAAGAGGAGTAGTTATATCTTTAGTTTATCATGTTATAAGAATTTGTTCAAAAGCTCATATAATCCTAGAATTGAATTATCTGAAGGACACTTTGTTTTACAATGGATATCCCATCAAGTTACTGGAATCCATCATTGAAAAAAGACAAAAAAGGCAGAAAATGATTCATCATCTCCGCAACCTCCAACGAATATCATAGCTTTAGTGGGTGATAAGAAAGTCTTTACTGTTCTGCCCTATTTTACCAAATTAGGTGAGAAATTACAGAGAATTCTAAAAAAAAAACTTAAATATCACCTTCAAAAAATTCTAATAAAATTCAGAACTATTTTAATAGCGACATAGATAAAACGAGCCCTATTTTGGGCAGCGGTGTTTATAGGGTTCCATGTTCTTGCGGCTGTTTCTCTGTTGGAAGAACCCACCAGCAATTGGGGGAGAGATTGTTGGAACACAGGTCCTCAATCGACAAAGCTATGGAGGTACGCCAAAGGCCTGAGACTTTTGATTCCACCTTGGCTCAACATGTGTATGACAACTCGCATCATTTCGTTTTATTCGATAACACCTCTATTATTGCTCCTGTTAAAGGTCTCATCCAAGTTTTCAGGGAGGCAGTTGAGATAATTAATTCTGATCGTTTTTACTTAAATAAAAAAAATCACAAATTGCAACCTAGCCTAATCTGTGAGGATGTTTTACCTGCAAAGCGTTTAACTTTTAAGAATGCTCTGTATAAATAAAAACTTTAATTCCCATTCAGTACTGTATTTTTTTATTCAGTTGGCCTTTCACCGTTAGGCGGAAAGGGTCGTCAAATTTTAGTTGTGCTTTGTTTTAAGGTTTCAAATTTTTTATAGTATCCTTGGATTTTTATTAGTTATTTTTATTTTATTATCGTACACTGAGGACGGTCAAGCGGAGGTTTTAACAGAAATATTTGCAGTTTGGTTCACATTTTGCACTGGCTTGTATAATCCTCGTTTTTCTCTTTTTTACTATTTTTTCGTTTTATCATGATTAGCCAGTGTGGTCTCAGAAATCATTTAATTGGGATTACCTGGCTACGGACATGATGAAGATAGAAGTGAGCCCAACGATTTTAAAGCCAAAAATGATTCCATTCGTAAAGGACTCAACGAGAATGATTCGGCAGGGGATTTAGGGCAACACAAAAAAGCTTCAGAGTTGTTAGCATTAAAGAGTGTACGAAAAAACTTCCTCCAAAAAAGAGCTAAAGTATTCTACTTTCAATCAAGAGAAATTACTGCTATACTTTTGAAGTGATGGTAGAGATATAAATTGTCATAAGTTGTATGGTTTAATGGAAGAGTCGGGAATTTCAGCCTACAGAACAACTGAATATCCAACAATAGTTTAAAATGGAGCTTGAAATATGTCCTCCTCCGCAATGGCGTTTAATAAGGTTCAGTCATAGAAGATCATTAAGCTTGTTTGCGTGAAGAATATGAAGACACAGAGAGAGAGCTATTGATTTGTTGCAAAGTCCATCAATGGATCATCTGCGCTGAGCTTAAAATGTCCTGCTTCTTCATTTGCCAGCAACACAGATATACTAAGAATCCTGTATTTTGTTATGTGGGACAGTAGAACAAGTGAAAAGCATCGGGTGCAGTCGAATTGGCCAACGAAATCTAACCTGAAACCTTGTAATCCAAGTATTTTACTCACCCCTTTGCGTGAAGATAAGAAATTATATTACTTACTTTGTTTCTGATGCAAATAAGAAGTACGTTTAAACTTTACCCCCGCCACCCCTAATGTACAAATATATACCCTGAATTAGTATATATAGGGGTGGGGGTAAAATTCATTTCCGACAGAAATGATTACTATATTCGTAAAGAACATAAAAAAAGGCATCGAGTAGTATGTTCACTTTATTCGGAAGTCAAAAATATGAACTGCCGAAAACTTACCATTTTTCCATGTTTACCATCGAGCCTTGCTCTCAGGAGCCTGGGTGTTACTGTGCGAATGACAGGAGGGCCTTGCGTGCGGCACTGTCCAGCACTACGCCAACGCCAGCAGTTATTGGGGAGCTTCAAAATGCTTGGCTACGATGGTAGCCTCTTGGTAACTTATGAAAACTGTTAGTGCAGTGATGAGCAGTGTGATATACTCACCGTTTGATAAAAAAAATTCCTATTTGTATGATCATAATTTATGCCTGCAGCAACTAGATAAAACCTTTCTACGAATAAAGCTATTCATTGTGAAGAGTATAATTAGTAACTTCTGTATGACTTTGAGAGAAAAAGAGTACATTCTTTAGCTCAGGAAGTTGACGTTATAGAGAAAAACTAAGGCTATTTCAGATCAAACTATTTCCAGGTTACTCAAGATAAAGTTGCAATACCTATAAGCCAAGAGTTTTGTGATTTGTGAAATTTGCGAGCCAAGTCACAAATCTAAGGCAACGAAATGGTTGTTCCGGGTGTAATAAAATAATAAACATTTGTTTACTATTTTGTTAATGCATTTGTTTAAACATTTGTTAACAAAAATAAACATTTGTTAATTATAAAACCACGTTTTATCGAAGAGAAAAATAGGAAAGCTAACACAAAGAGAAAAAGAGAAAAAGACGGCATTTTCATAAACATCAACAACAAGAATAACAATAGAGAATTCTTTTCACAACACTGTGGAATTCTATATTTGAATGAATATTTCGACCCTCTGTCCAAGGGCCGTCCTCAGCAAAATGTAACATACAAAAGAAAAGAGACTTACAATAACATAAAACCATTAAAACTAAAATAAAAATTTTAAAACAGTCCCAGCATCCTTACTTCAGCGAAATTCAACCAGGACTGATAAATAAAGTGAGGTAAAACAAGCCAATTCATTGAAGTGAAAGAAGAATAATTAAAAACGCGCTTTCACTGCCAATCTTGCCTTTTGGCAGCTAACCTCTATGTTTTTTTATTATATGACCACGAAATGCGAATTCGGCCCTTCAGGGCTTGTGATAGTCATTTTTTGAAATAAATATCTTATCTTATTATCTAACTGTTCTGTGTTAGTGTGTACTATTTTTTTTAATATATTTTTCAAAATAGTTTTTAATTAAATTTGTGTATAGAGCGTTCAGTGAGTATTCCCCCAAATCCCTATTTAAGGAAATATTTTTATTAATTCCACTGTCTTGCGAAAAGAATTCCCTAATGTTCTTCTTGTTGTTGAGGTTTATGATGGAAAGGCAGTGTGGTCTTCGTCACTATTGACGGCATTTTCATAAGCCAGTCACATCTCTCCTTATTTCTGGAGCTAGATGATCTTACCTTTTTAAAACGTAGCTGGTTTTACAACCTCCTGCGTGAAACTTTAAGCTAATAACAAGAACGGAAAATGAAATTATAACTGAGAGTTTCTCCTGTGCAAAGACTGAAGCCATTAAAAATAACAAAAAGTTCTTGAGTCTCTGAAAATCAAAAACCTTTTTCGCAAATAGTCTCTGTTTATCTGTGATTTTATTTTCAGATGTGTCACCAAATTCGAAGAAAATTTTTAGGTAATGACTAACAAAAACAAAAGAGAAAAAAAGATAACAAAAATTGGTAAAAATATCTAAATAGTCCGAGCGAGGTAATCAAATGATAAGCTTTAAAATGCCTAAAAACTTCAAAAACATTTTTAGAGTTTTATAAATATTATAAAATAATAAAAATATCTAAAATATTTTAGAAAAAGTGGGATGAAGCATCATAATTTCACGAGGAAATACTTAAGCTATCGTAAGAAATACAGGGTGCTCTGATACGAAAGTGCAGAAACTTAACCTAGCTGACTTAAAATTATCAAAAATTTACAGGAAACAACTCACTTCCACGATTCATTCAGCATAACCAATGGATTTTCAGGATCCAAATCAGAGGAGCGCAAACACAGCACCTTGTGATATGAATCATATGCCTTATCGAAGCACAAACGGGAACAATATCTGATCTGAAATTAATATTTCTACAATCAATAGCAAGAATATGCTTCAGAAATACTAAAAAGACCAAGACACTGGGAATAAGAATAGGCAAAGGTGGAGAGGTGATGTTAGGTAAAGAGAAAATCGGCCAGGTGGATAACTCCACTAACCCGGGCAGTATTGTTAATAAAGACGGTGGATGTGGCAAAATGCAAACCCAAGACGTAGTACAAGACGGAGTAAAATAGCTAAGATGGTTTCCAGAGAATTTTTCTAAGGACAGTTTTAGGAACTCGTTATACAGAAGAAGTTTTTATAATATATATTATATTATTTAAGTATATATATGTTTAATATTTGATATGAAACGATAAATTTGGTTTTTAGGTATTAGGTTTTAATTCTTCCAATTTTGGCTTTTATTGAATTTTATTCATCTTTTAATTTTGGTCTTTCATTGATTTTTATTGCTTGTCTTTTTTCACATTGACTCTCTGTGTTTATTTTTGGTTTTCTCTTTGCTCCCTTTTTAGTATTTTCCTTAAAAAGTTTTTTGTTCGCGCTGAAGAAGAGAGGCGTCGTTTTGTTTTTGTTTTTTCAGTATTTTCGTTTGCCCTTAAAAAACCCATTTTTGATTCTTTCTTCTTTAGAATAAACTGTATGAACAATATGACTTGATTCAGCTCTCTATGGCTATAATGAAAACAAAATTTAAGATGGAAAGGCCATATTTTATGGACGAAGGGTGATAAATTGATAAAAATATGATTTTTTGGCATTTTTCGGACAAATCAAAGGCAGGTTAATCCCAGTGGGGCCGGAAGAGGCCATAAAAAAAGAATTAAAGAAAACTGAAACTTCATGGAAGATTGTTGAACAGATTGGGTTGCTAGAGGAGCGTGGTGTGACTGCATTGGCCACAAACGGTTTGGTGCTGTCATGAGCTGTTAGTAGCAGTAGTACTATCAATAATGTCAGAATTGCAGCAGGTTGAATCTGATGAACTGGACTGATTGATTACAATGTGCTTCTTTTCTATGGCTTCGTTTTTATTTATTTATTTCTTTTTTAAAGCAGAGGTTTCCAAATCTGTCCGATTGCAGCCAGATGAAGGTTGATATACGAACAAGTTAGGCGGTATTACTGTGATTGCAATCAGATAGGCCGTTCTTGAGCCCAATAATCTCCTGGTACTCAAGATTAAGAAACTAACACGAGAGGAAATAGTTCTAAAGTCCTTCATTAAAAAAAGAGTTTACAGGGAAATTTTGAAATCTGTTTTTCAAATTTACAGAAAATTTACAATCTAATAAATTTGTCAGAAGTTGTACAACCTTGAATACTTGGATCTTCTAGAGGGAGGGGGACTAACAAACAATTACAGCTTGGTGCTGCAATGAGCTAATAGTAGTAGTAGCAGTACTAATAATGTAAGAATTGCACGAAGAGGTCCTTATTTGCCCGGAAGAGATAAACAGTATTCACTTATTTCGTTTAATAAGCACACTATTTTATACTTTATGCCCGGACTAAAGTAAGTATGACAGGACTAGACCCTCAATGTCCAAACTGGCAGTGCTAGCGGTGGTCCAAACTGGCGTTTCGTAGTCCTTCAGCCAGGAAGTTCAATGGGGGTTGAAGGCCAGCCATCCTGTGCTCTCGCACCAGCTTACCTTCCGGCAGCAAAAAGATACGAAGGGTTACGCTCAGCATTTTTAATGTATTCCAGAATTTTTATTTCCTGTTTATTCTTTTGATAGAAGAATTATTCTATCAAAAGATTTATTTCAAATGAACGTTTTAGCAGCTCAAATGAAAAGGCGGTTGATGGAAAGCAAATAAAAATGAAGTTAAAAATACTAAATCGAATAAAGCACCTTTTTCAGAACTATTAATAAAGATGAAATTTGTCTCTCAAATCTGTCCTTTTTTAACAAAAATGAAGAGAGATGATGTTTTAGAGACACAAAAAGGAAGATATCAGGTTCAAAATTTTCAGAGGGAGCCTATGCCTCTCTTTTAAGAAACTATTTCTCATTGTATACTACCTACGCCCTCGATCCCATAGGCAGGTAACTCCACTTCCAAAAGGTAATTTCTCTTTTCTCTTTTTTGCTCTAATTATCTCCATGCTTTTATTATGCCTGGCGATTTTGTTTTTGCACTTATTTTGGGTTTATTATAAGGTACTCAATACTTTCCTTTCCCTTACTTCATGAGAGTATCAGTATGGTAGATTTTATCTATCTACATATGCATTGGTTGATAGATGGTGTCTTGGATCCCGGTCCTCAGAAATCCTAGGTTTTCTTGAATTTCTGGGCACTTCTTATTCAGTTTATCGAAGTTTTTTTTTTATTATTATTACTGCGAATTTTTATTACTTTTATTATGATTTTTTTAAACTTTTATTAGCCCCCCCCCCCCAAAGTTTTTATTAGGCCTACTGTTCCCACCCCAAAAATAGAAGACATTTATGTACACCTTCCCTGAATGTGAGTTCACGTTTTTAAGATTAACAATTTAACTGGGTCACAAGGAGAAGGCCTGGTAGAATCCTAGAGATGGTTAGAAGGGGGGAAAGTATAAATAGATTCTGAGGCCCGGCCTTACAAAACATACCATGCTAAGAGCCTTCGTCACAAAAAAATCATGGCTAGAAACATTTGTTCCGGAATCATTCTAGGTAATACAACAGCTGATATATTAGCTGTTGAATTGCTATTTGAAGATTTAAAACGATAAGTGTATGTCTGTTTATGTTTTTCGTTTTCCTTGCAAAACTCATAAAAGTGGCTGAAATATAGGCCTATGGCTTAGCATTACCACTTTTTCTTAATAACTATTAATTAATTTATATTTAACAAGTTTTTTTTATTGGATTGTAGTTAAGCTGTATACTGTGACAAAAGGGAAAAAAATCTCACTGATTGTCAACTGATCATCGTTAACTTTTTTTTAACAAACAGTTAATCAAACATAGCTTTTTTAACGGTAAGTCATGGAAATTGACAAGCACACCAACAATGTCAAACAAATAAGAAATAAATTAAAAAAACAAAAAAAAAAAGAAGACAACACTAAACCAGGATAATTTTCAGCCAGTGAATAATCTAACTCAAAACAGATATTTCGGCAAAGACATCCACCAATCCGTCTTCAACGCGAATATATATATATATATATATATATATATATATATATATATATATATAGTATATATATATATATATATATATATATATATATATATATATATATATATATATATATATATATAATATATATATATATATATATATATATATATATATATATGTATGTATGTAAACAAATAAAATACTTTTTTTTACATTGAAGACATCTTAGACATAATACCTGCTCTGTTTTTTGTTTATTTACTGGTCGAAAATTATCTTAGTTTAGTTTTGTCTTTCATCATCTTTTTCTGTTCTTCGTTTTTTCGTACAGGAGAAACAGCCAAAAGGGCTTAAAAAAAACCTTACAAATCAATGAACTAGTGTAGTTAAAACCGGGAAACCCCAAATTTTCGAGACAAAAAAGCTCGAGACAAAGGGAAATTCCCCTCCAGGAATCTTGGAATTATAACAATAATAGCCTGGTTTTCCCTGAAGTTTATAAACTGAATCTGGAAAAAAACTCAATAAAAAGTTGAGTCTGAATAATTTTCTTGTGTTTCGCTGACTCCAAATCTGAAACTTTTATAAAGACCAAAACTATTAGGGAGAAAATGGTTTGTAAAAGGATAATTTCTTCAGCAAGGGAATTCCCCATCAGGAATCTTGAATTCATAACAATAATGGTTATCACAGTTTTCCATGAAGTTTACAAAATTTTATCTGGAGACAATTGGATAAAATGTTGAGTTCGAATAATGTTCTTGCGTTTTACTAACTCTCAATCTAAAACTTTTATTAAGATCAAAAAATTAGGGAGAAAATAGTCTGTAAAAGAAAATTTCTTCAGAAAGTTGATTCCCCTTCTTTAGCATACAAATTTTGTTATGTAAATTACTCCTTGTTCGTATTTGTAGCCTTGACAGAAAGGTACGTGTTCGGAGCTGGAGAAAAAAAATAGGAATCACATGTATAGTTTATTCAGAATCCAAAAAGAGTTCATCTAGTATGGGAGAACAAGGGGAGAAAAATTGGTATTTGGATAAATTTGATTGTCTATGTTGAATTTTGGATAGATAAATATTGAAAAAATCAACAATTTGCCGTTGATAAAATAAATATTTGAGCAATTATTACAAATTTAACTTTTTTGGCTTGACAGGTTTGTATAAAATCAGCAAGCCCTCTCCTCTCCCTTTTAAAATAGTAAAATTAAAAATTTGTTTTTTAAATATGAATGGTGTTAATAGTTTTTCTCTTAGTCCTAGGTGGAGTAAAGACGCCAGGCCTTTCCAAAATGTCCATTACACCTTCCCCTGAAAAAATGACTTCCTCCATTACGAAAAAAATGTTTTAATTTCTCACTTTAAAAGCCAATGAACTTTAACACAATACTGTTTGTTTTTCCGTCAGGTAAATACATCCCTTGTTTCTCATTATGGCAAGGCTTTTAGAAGTGAACCCAAGGGTGATTGTATAAAAATGAACCAATCTGATCTGTTTAACCTTTAACGTCTCGTAATGCTTTGGGAACACAAAAGGATTTTGCAGTAGTTTGTTTTGCTCAGTCATCCTTCCATTCAGTTGATACTAGCATGTGCAGAGTTGCCAGATGGGGCCCATTTGCGCCATTTCGGCAGTTTTTTAAGGCGGTTGTGCATCAAGTTTTTCAAATCGCGACATTATATATGACATCATATGTGTATTTTCTTATACGATGTTATGAATAGCATAAACAAGATTGTTGAGTTTCCAACGCAACAGTTATTTATATAATATATTGTCTGTAGAAAGGCCCAAAAAACGAAAATTTGCAGTTACAGTTACTATAAATGATGATTCTTTGGAACCAACACCTAAACTATCAAACGTGATAAGATGTGAAATTTGACAACCTGGACCATCAATTGCGACAACATTAATACGGGCAGCTAAAGCAAAGGCCATTGCTAATTTGTCCGAAGTAATCAAAATCCAAAAACGTGACATGCGACACCGAACATGTTAGCGAGTCAACGAAAATCAACCTGGACAGCAAGAATCAAAACGTGTCAAAATTGAAAATGATAGCGATGATGATTGGGTTTTGGATTTTGACATGGATAAGGTCATGAATGCCTACCATACCTTTGAAAATAAAAAACATGGACTAGATAAATCGTTGGAAAAAAAAAAGAAGTTTTTGTCCCACCACCTGAAAAATTAAAAAAAAAACAAAGGTGGTCGTCAATGGTTTCCATACCTTGTAAAATCAAAAACCTGGACACTAGATAAATCGTTGGAAGAAAAAGAAGTTTTTGTCCTACCACCTGAACAATTAAAAGAAACAAGAGGTTTGGCAATATGTCTTTCATAATGACAAAAGACAAGCCGAGGCGAAAGTTAAAGGTCCAATAAAAAAAAAATATGTAATTTTACAAAGGCACCACTTCTAATTTAAGGTCCATTTGGACGTCATGACATCAAAAAAAGGCCCAAATTTTCTGCGTTTAGAAGACAAGCGACAGTGAGAATCTATATATAGAAGCCTGCCGCGTGCCCCATATCTTTGTTAAAAAACAAAGGTTCGGCGATACGTGTTTCATAATGACGAAAGATAAGCCAAGGAGTAACGAACCAAACAAATTTGAAAATGATAGCAATAATGATTGGGTTTTGTATTTTGATATGCATAATGTCACCAATACCTACCATACTTTTGAAAATCAAAAATATGGACTGGATAAATCGTTGGAAGAACAAGAAGCTGTTGTTTTTGTCCCACCACCTGGACAATTGAAAGAAACAAAGGTTCGGCGATATGTCTTTCACAATGACAAAAGACAAGCTGAGGCAACAGTTAAAGGTCCAATAAAAAAAAAATGTAATTTTACAAAGGCACCACTTCTAATTTAAGGTCCATTATATATATAATATATATATATATATATATATATATATATATATATATATATATATATATATATATATATATATATATATATATATATATATATATATATATATATATATATATATATATAATTAGAATGTGTACTTAAAAAAAAAATTGTGCCGACCAATATTTCATGAATGGTCGGTGAAATTTCAGCATTGTGTTCAAAAACAGGAATAAATACTAATTTAACATGCGAACTATAATTCTAACAGTCAAGGAGACTTTCCCCAGAAAAGTTTTTACCACTGACTATTCCAATCCAGGTGGTAGAAGGCTTCAAAGTTTGAAATTCTTAAGTATTTCCAACTTTAATCCCTATGAAATTTTGCAGTCTGCTAGCACCTAGCCAAACAAGAGCTAAAGATCAAAATTTCTTAACGCAAGTCTTCTTGACTGTAGCTAAGTTTATACTTAAAACGGATTCAGGGACAGAATACAGGTAGGGATTAGAAGTGGCATATGCTTCTGAAAATACCCAAAAATACCTCTGTCCCCATACCCGAGATCCTTGCCCCATATGCTACAAAGAGATCTGATTGTTTTCCAGTAAAGATCGAAATAGGGATGTATACCTCTGAAGATAACCAATACATCCTCTTTATAATTAAAAACAACGAAAATATAATAGCGAGTAAAACTTTAATTAGGACAGGTAACTATAAAAAAAAAAAAAAAAAAAAAAAAAAAAAAAAAAAAAAAAAAATACACGTCTTAAATTTTCGGCTTCAAATGCAAAAGCCTAAGCCAACGGGAAAAAAATATGAAACAAAATGAACTAGATTAAAAACAATTACACATGCTACGAAACAAAATAAAAAGAGGAGAAAAACACACATAGGGTATACAAAAGAAAAACGAAATGAACTCACAGATGAAAAAAATATGGTTGTTGTGCTTAAAACAATAAAAACAAATCATACATATTGAATTTTTGTTTTATGATTCCGATTCAGACAGATTCCTAATAGTTGGCTAAAAAGTTAGCAATGTGGATGGCGATCGAGGGGTTACAGGCCCAGATTGGTTCTCAATTTATACAAGTTGTAACCCAATGCATTATTCTAGTTCAAACAAGCTCCAAACATGCCTACCTTTGTGCTAGAAAATTCGCAATGGGATTGGGGGGGCATTAAAGGGCCCACCAGTCCACTTGGGTTTTCTAACCAACACACTGAAAGTCTTGGCATAATCCTAGTTTAAACTATGTGCAAAATGCCTATTTTTGTAATAACAAAAACGGGGAAAGGGAGAGAGGGAAAATATCGGAGGATCTACGTGATCATTTCATATTTCGACTAATCCATATTTAAAACGATTGTACATTTCTAATTTAAACAAGGTGTTACCTGCTTACCTTACCGCTAAAAAAAAAGGTAGAGGGCGAGGGAGAATTAAGTGCAACTTGGATGTGCATTATTTTTGCACCAAGTCAAGAATTACCTCGATTTTGCACCAAATGTAAACTTAGCTCGTTTTGCATCGAATTAGGACTTCGCTAGTTTGTGTACGGAATAAGGATTTAGCTCATTTTTGCTCCAAGTCAGAACTTAGCTAGATCACCTCTGCACCAGGTTGCCACTGTCAGTAAGATTTTACTAGATCTAGTAAAATAAAAAAAATCTAGTAAATTTAGAGGATCTAGTAAATTTCCCGAAATCTAGTAAGAAGTCATGATTTGTAGTAAACAAAACTTTTGTTATTTTCCATGAATTCAGGGAAAAAAATTAGGGTCCGTTCATTACGAAATATGATTTCGATTATGTTCGATATTATGGCTACTATTGCTCTCATTTTTGCGATTTCGGGTCAACCCTAGCGCTTAAAAATCTCTACTAGGCTTCTTCTTGATACTCACTTTGAAAAGCAAACTATTTAAAATCAGGACTGGTATGCGGGCTTAATTTGTTTTCATAAAATTTTCCCAGACTCTCATAACAGCTGCCACGTTTGTTAGTTAGCTTTGTCCCTTTTTAAAGACGCTGCTGGAAACGAACTTTTTCCATACTTGCCCAAGTTCTTTCTGACTCTCTGCAGCTTGCCCCATTCAAGTGCTGGAGCAGAGAGACAGTTCTTGATTTTGTCGGTCATCAAAACTAAAAACCGGAATAGGCTAAATGTCTCGAATGTTTCGTCCCTGATGAAAACGAAGCAACTTGTTCTCAGGTCGTCAAGTGGAGTACATGACGGACCTATCAAGAAATGGAAACAACATCCCTTCAGTCAGAACTCGACACTAATGGATACTTTAAATTCGGGTGAGGCCGAGGACAATTAAAGGCTTTTAAGTGCGGCTGTTTTTTAATTGTGACTACATATTTTTCTTCTTACTTTTCAATTTGCATGATTTGTCTGACATGAAGACTATTGACACAATGTTTTTTTTAAACTAATTATTGTATGTTATATAAGTTTTCTTTTTCTTGGCAGCCCTAGTCCAATTTGAGGTGCACTTTTTAATTTACATAATTTTACAACTAAACCGGTAGCCGATTACGTCATTTCCGTTTTGAAGTGACATAGATTGTATTGGTTTTTGATTCCCTTGAATACGAACGAGGGAGAATCCAGAAAAAAAAGCAGTTAAAAAAAAAATCCTAAATTAATTGCTTTAAAATTTGCCAGAATTCTTAGTAAGCAGCTTATCCCTTATTTCAACAACAGCCCAATTAGCGTTTTAGAACCGGCAAATTTCCTCTTAAAAATGCGAAATTGGAGGGTTGAAATTTCAAACCTAAAACGGAAACTGGAGGACAAATTTCAAAAGCCGTCACTTTCAAATACACCTCAGATTCTAAGCACTCCATCGACTGAATTGCTACGTGAATATGAGTTGTGGTTGTTTTTCTTCGTTGATTGTTTTTTTAATTTTCAATATATCTTAATTTGATGACCTGAAGACCATTGATAAATTTAAAGCCGGGCTTCATCAGCAGGATTTCCAGAATCCAAGATTCCAGACTATTGTTTGACGTCTTGGATACACCGCATCTGGAATATGACGCTTATGCAGTAGTACGTCCAAATAATCCAAAAAAAGGATTTTTGAACTTATAGGTTTCCGGAAACTTCAATCATACTATGAAAACGAAAGAAAAAAGGAAAAGAGAAAAAAATAAAAAAAAGGAAAAAAGATTGTGGAATTCCTATTGATTATCGTCCTATATTAAAAATCGAAGCTTGATGGTGCGCGTGCGGCGGTAGCCGCAGGCGCAAAAAATTTATTTGAGCATTTAGTAAAAACAGATACGATTTAGTAAATTTTTCCTCTCAGATTTAGTAAATTCTTCCAGGCCAGGGTGGCAACCCTGCTCTGCACTGGGAGAAAGAACGGCGCACAGATAAGCCCAATTAGTATCTCCAAAAATAGAGATTTGATTTTGTTGCATGATTCCGGTTTTAACAAGGCGTAGCATTAAACCCTTTTAACTGAAATGTATCAGTGTCAATCACTTGATAATGTGGATGTGTCTATGCGTGTCATGTCCCCCTGGAGAGACATTTTTAGACTTTTTTATCATTCTTAATAAAATTGTTATCTTAAAATGATGGTTCAGCACCGTGAAGGGTTACATGGGTGCCCAGGAGGAAAAGGGCACAGAGGGGGGGGGGGTCTTAGAATCACTTTAGACCCTTAAAAAAGGCAAAAGAACTTTTAGTTTTCAATCAAAATATCTCCCTCTCAAGTCTTGAAAACCATCTGTTGAATACACAGTAGCCAGGAGAAAAACAATGAAAAAAATACACACTGCTCTTTACTTAGGCAACACCACTATACTTACTCTGATTTGCACTACACATGGTCTTTTGCGTTTATTGTATTTATACCTGGGAACCAGAGTAGAGAGCTATCTTATACTCCGAGGGGGACTCCTTATATGGGCATAGAACCACGTGGTTTATGGACTTTGTCAGTGAGAATTTGAAAAACAGGAATTTTGTCACATTTATGGATGGTTTTATGGACTTTGTCAGTGAGAATGAAAAAACAGAAAGTTTGTCACATTTATGTCTGTTTTCATGGATGGTTATGTGTGTTGATTATTTGATGGTTTTATGGATTTTGTCAGTGAGAATGAAAAAACAGGAATTTTGTCACATTTATGGATGGTTCTATGGATGGTTATGTGTGTTGATTATTTGATGGTTTTATGGATTTTGTCAGTGAGAATGGAAAAACAGGAACTTTGACACTTCCTTCTTGTTCAAGCCAGATGTTATGATCCGAAAATAGTATCTGTTGTTGTTATTCGAGCCAGATGTTGTTGTCGTTCGAAGCAAAGTTAATGACACTTCCTTCCTGTTTGAGGCAGATGTTATGATCCGGAAATAGAATTTGTTTCCGAGCCAGATGTTACGAGTTCCCGGGAAACAGTTAGATCACGTGTTTCCTTCTCAGCCAATCAGAGGGCTTTGTTTACCATAACAATTCGACCTAGATATTTCGTATATAACGGGCATGCAATGCGATTCAATTAACAGAAACTATTGTGACACAATTGATATAACAATGGATAAATTTGATGAGCTTGAGGCCTTGGCAGCCGCAATTAGCAATGTAAGTGCATTTTTATTTTCAAACAAATTTTTCTTGGACACCCTCCAATATATTCAGCTAAAACGTAAATATATTCCTCTACCCCCCCCCCACCATTGTTTTACAATCCCAAGTTCTTGCAAAAAGAAATACCATTTCCATGGACATCCTACCCTCTATATTTCTAGCTAAATCCCCCCCCCCACCATTGTTTTACAATCCCAAGTTCTCGCAAAAAGAAATACCATTTCCATGGACATCCTACCCTCTATATTTCCAGCTAAATCCCCCCCCCCAAATTCTCACAAAAAGAAATAGCATTTCGATAAATTCCTTCCCTCTATATTTCCAGCTAAATCCCCCCACCATTGTTTTACAATCCCAAATTCTCGCAAAGAAATACCATTTCAATAAACTCCTTCCCTCTATATTTCCAGCTAAATCCCCCCACCATTGTTTTACAATCCCATCGCAAAAGAAATACCATTTCAATAAACTCCTCCCCTCTATATTTCCAGCTCAACCCCCCCCCCCCAAATTCTCACAAAAAGAAATAGCATTTCGATAAATTCCTTCCCTCTATATTTCCAGCTAAATCCCCCCCCCCCCCAACAAACCATACTGAATGCAAAACGTAAATATATTCAAAACCTAACCACCGCAAAAAGAAATAGCATTTTGCTAAATTCTTTCCTTTTATATTTCCAGCTAAAAGCGTTCACTTACTTTTGTCAATCTTTAATGAAAATGCCGCTCCGGTTTTGACAGTACATTTCCGCAGGGTTATAATTACTTTGTCGTCCCCTCTTCCGATGTGTTTACAAACGCAGCAGCCAAAGGTTTCTCCGTCAAAATTAAAACACTTTTAACCAATAATTAGAATTGTAGTTTCGTAACCTGTATGGAAGGAGAGAAACAGATTAAGATCTAACAATATAATATTATTTGAAAGGGGGACAATACATCGCTTCTAACAGCTTCGTTGTAAGTAAAAGTAAGGGTGATTCGCTGTGTAGATAGGTATACCCTTTGACAAGAAAACTAATGTGTAAATTTATAATTTTTTCAAGCCTTCAATAAAGTTTCTTTTATATTCCCAGGAGGGGTGCGTGAAAATTATGCTTTTTAACTTTGATATGCAAGGCTAGAAAGAAAAGTCTGTAGGAGTTGCATAAAGCTTATATTATGCGTGAATTGAATAGCATTTTTAACCTATGTTTGCGAAATATAGGCCTACAGGTCGATGGGTTAACGATCTAATTTAAAGCATATAGACTGGAGCATTTAAATGGTAAAAATAGAAACAATGATTTCTATCCTATGGATATAGACTACTGATTGTCTAATAAAAACGTTTGATTTCTAGACCTAATATATTTCTCGCGAAATTTTTACTTTTTGCTTTACTGAAAAGATACTTTTCTAAACAAAATTATGTTTAATAACTTTCCTTCTTTAAAAAGGGAGAAATTATTTTGATACTAATTTCTTCTCTTCTTTTTAAGGCAAATTATGAAGAATTTGCGGACCCTATGTCTGACGCAAATAGCGAAGAATGCGTGCCCCCTCCTGCTAAGAAAGCGAGGGCCAATAATGCGGCCCCTGCGAAGGCGACAGTTGTCCAATATGGTCGCTGGCCGAAGCCCCCCCCCAGCTCCACACTGCCTGCCCAAGTGCAGCCATCCATGCAAGCCCCTGTCCTGGCTACGCAAGTCACACCTCCTGCACAAGAAATTAACGTCGGCCCCTCCACCCTCCAACAGACGTTACCTGGGCCTTCAAGACAAGCCGTAGGCCAAACATTGGCTCCTTCTCACGCAATATCTGAGCTATCAGCTCCCCATCAAGTGTCAGTGCACTCTCCGTCAAGTCCTGAGCCTTCCATGCGAGATAGAAGGGTTGGCTCCTTCAAGCAAGTCATAGACCAGCCAATGGCTCCCTATCATGTAATGGTCAAGCCTCCAGCTTTCTGTCAAGTGGTTGATCAATTTGAAGACGTGAGTATTTTTTTTCAGTCAAGTAAGCTATTTTTTAGCTGTTAGAGAGCCTTTACTTTTGTCTTTTCGCTTTTTTCTATCATTCAGGACCAAGAAATATCTAAACAAACCGATTTTTCAACACTATGTAAAAGTATATCTCTGTGAGATATTAACCCCCCTCCCAACCCTTATTTTCTCTGCCCTTCCCTCAGAGATATCTAAATATATTTTTTTGCAGAGAAACCACTCTTTTCTAATCTTTACTATTTTCTATGCATTCCCCCCTATCTCTTCGCCGCTAACCCATAAGCGAATATTTTTAGGTAAATTAAATTAATGCTCACCATTTGAAACTCAAAATCCCCTATTTTTCACACTTAGTTTTAAGAGAGAGATTATTCTATTTGCCACATATGGATCCCGTAATTTGCGCAATAGTCTATCATGCCAAAGATTTTAGCGAGGGGAAACCGAGTTAACGGTTCAATCCTGGAACACTCGCGCGGTGGCTTACAATAATTAAACTCATGTGTTTACTGAACCTGTATGGAATTAGAGAGAAATGACTTATGATCTAACAATATTTTTTGGGGCATTATGTAAACGGGCGGAGCCAGTGGGTCCAGGAAGCACCGGGGAAGCGTCGGGGGAAGCGCCACAGGGATGCCCCCCCCCCCCCAAAAAAAAAAAAAAAAAAAAAAAAAAAAAAAAAAAAAAAAAAAAAAAAAATCCTATGTCATATCTTAGATTATCTTCAGTTGAATTAAGCAATAATAATCCAAATTTTAAAAGCAGTAGGGATGATTTGAGCACTTTGAAATAAGCTATTTTTCTTTTATAGGTTGTCCTGGTCCCCTACTCGCCGTCTAGTGAAGAAGGGGAAGAAGATACATCTTTGGAGTCCCCCAACAATTTAACATGGGACAACTCTATTGAAGTACCTGACAATATTGATGAGTTTTTAGATGATTTTTTAAAAGTAGATAATAGCGCAGTTGAACTGGTAGACCTGAGCCAAAATACCTTGCAAATTTTAGACGATTTTACCCGGGAATTGGCAGGGAACCCTCCAGCCTCCGATTACCCACTTCAAACAACTGAAGTGGAACAGAGTCCGAATATTGTTGAACAAGTAGGGGGAGGGGATACAACTCTCCCAGACTTTCAGCTGTCCAATACAATATTGAATAATATAGTTGTTTTCACTGCAACGTTTGGGGATCCCTTTAATACACTAATGGGGGGAAATTTTGTTTTTGATCCAGTAGAAATAGTGCATGCCTATGTAGATAAAATTCGTGCACTATTGGAGCACCAAATTCAATTGTGGGGGGGTAGGGATTCAATTAAGGTGTCTATCGTTTTAAAGGTTTTTTATTTGAATGAGGGGAAAAGTGAGGTTTACTATCATTTTATACATTCCGAGATGCGTGTAATTTATCCAAATTTAGAAAATTTTGAGGGTGTTTTTAGTGAGTGGGTAGGGCAAATTATAGCGCATCTCGAGAACTATAACGAAAATGGGAGTGGGTCAGTAGTTTTATTTATTGAAAATTTAAGCGTAAATATTTGTAAATTTAAGAAAGATTTTATTTTAAGAGGGGGGCATAGGGATAAGGGTATAGTTTTAAATTATAATCCAGATCTAGAGGGTTGTCAAGGTGTTCAGCGGATCTGTTTTGAAACAGATCAAAAGTGTTTCAAGTATGCTTTCCTAATGTCAGCTTTCCGACCATTGAAAGATGAAGCCACCAAGAAGAATTTAGATCGCTGGGCTGTACATGGGAAGGAAGGGTCCGATTTCCCAGTTGTAGATTTTTCATGTTTAGAGGGGAAATACCCAGTAACGCTAAGATCCATTGACATGTTTGAAAGGGCTAATGCCCATTTAAATATTGGCGTTACTGTGGTACAATATGAAACTGAATTTGAAGATGGGGCTCGCTCAAAAAAGAAGGGGGTGGTCTTCCCCGTAAGGGGCCCGTCAGTTGATTTGGTTAAACACTGGGTTTGGTTGCTTTACACGCCACCTAGTCAACCGAACACAATCGGGCATTTTAACCCAATCACTGACATTAGTAGAGTTCTGGGGGGTGGTAAGCATAAGGGGGTATGTTTCTACTGTCCAACATGCCTGTCTCGATTTTGGACTGAACTAAAGCTCCGAAATCATATGAAGCATTGTAGACGGCATGGATATCAGACAGTGGAAACGGTTTCAGGGGATAGGGCTATTTTACGATTCAAAAATTTCCAGAATACCCTTCTCCAATGCAACAAAATATCTTTGGACTGCGAAGCTAAGCTGGTGGAGGTGAGTGACCCCCAATATCCAAACCGTATCAAAGAACACCAGGCCATTGCAGTGTCCTACGCCCACGCGCAAAGAGACAATTCTAACACCATGCGGTTGTTAGAAGTAGTAGAAACATTGGATGAGGGCGATGAGTGCATGGTCAAGGCATTGACTAAACTGATTGGCACGGCTAATGGTGCTATTTCTCGTTTGAGAAATACACATTATCCAATGGTGCTGTCTGCAGAGGATCGTCTCGCGATTAAAAATCAAAAAATATGTTGGGTTTGTAAGGGGGAGTTTGTAGAGGAGGATAAGGGGACTAAAGGGAAAAGAGGGGGGAGGGGGAAAGTCAGAGACCACGACCACTTGTGGCAGGAAATATCATCTGGGGGTAGTAATTTTAGGGGAGTAGCACATCAATCGTGTAATTTAAACGTTAGCCAACAGTTTTTTATCCCTGTTTTTATTCATAACTCTAACTATGACTTAAAATTTATTTTACCAGCACTGGCACGTATGCATAGGGAGGGAGGGGGAGTAGATAGTCCATGGGTGAATAATTCATTTACCTACAACATCATTCCCAAATCAGCCGAGAAGTTGTTGGTTCTCGAACTGAAATGGCAGGTAGTGGATAATGAGCGTACGTGCTGGAATAAAATTAGGTTTTTAGATTCTTTTAGTTTTTTCCCCAAATCCCTTAGTCAACTAATTCAAGTGCAGAAAAGCGACAATTTTGATAGCTTTCCCTTGCTTAAACAGCACTTTCCAGACAGTGAAATGTATGACTTATTAACCAGCAAAGGTGTATATGCATATGATTATTACTGTTCTGGCGCTCGCTTAAGCGAGGAGAAACTACCTCCAATTGAAGCTTTTCACAATTCACTCACCAACAGTGAATGCACAGTCGAGGAGTACGAGTTTGCCAAGAAGGTGTGGGCTAAGGGGGATTGTAAAAATGGGTGGGATTATTGTAGACTGTACTTGGCCAGTGACGTTCTAACTCTGTTGGATATAGTCTGTAAGAATACAGACCAGATCTATTCAGAGTTTGGACTAGATATAGGATATTATTTTTCTACACCACATTTAGTAATGGATTTAATTTTAAAAATTAGCAGGGAGGAAATAGGCCTAATCACGGATGTAGACCAGCACCTTTTTGTAGAGCGTTCAATGAGGGGAGGGTATGTTTTTCACGGGGACCGGGTCTTATCAACCGATCCGAGCGGACAAAGCACCGGTGTAAAGTCAAATGCAGTGTTCTTGGACATGAACTCGTTGTACCCCTCGGCAATGTCCCACTACTCTTTGCCGTGTGGGAACTATCAATGGCTTGAGAATCCTTGTGAGTTCCCCGACATTAACACAGTCGAGGACAACGGGCCACAAGGATGGTTCTTTGAAATTGACGGTCACATTCCGCTGGCCCTTCACGACTCAGTCAAAGATTTTGTTTTTCCCTGTATCAATCGACCAGTGACCAGGGACTCGTTGAGCCCCTACAATCGGTCATTGGTTGAGGATATGGGGATGCATTGGACTCCCTCTAAACAGAAACTAATTGCTGATTTGGACCCTAAGGAGAATATCGTTGTTCACCATGTGCTTTTGCACTGGATGGTGAACAATGGCTTCAAAATCACCAAAATACATAGGGTCCTTCAGTTCAATCAGAAACCTTATTTGAAAACGTTTATCGATACTTTTGTCGATAAACGTTCTAGGGCAAATTCAAAGGTGGAGAAGGAATTGTACAAGCTCATTCTAAATTCAGCGTTTGGCAAAATGTGCGAAAGCGTACGTAACAGATCTCGCTGCGACGTCGTGACTGACCCTCTAGAGTGTGCACGAATTATTGCCGACCCTAATTTCACATCATTCACGAGCATAGAGGCCGGCATGGTTCTTCTACACAGGAAAAAGCGAAACGTAGTACTGAACAAGAATATTGCAGGAGGCAGTTCAGTACTAGAAATTTCAAAAAAGCTCATGCTGTCGTTCTTTTACAATGTGTGCAAGGTGCAATGGCCACGGGAGGGGGAGGTTCAAGTATATTATGGGGATACCGATTCTCTACTGCTAAAAGTAAAAACTGAAGATTTATTGGGTGATTTGCAAAATGGGGTGCACATCAGCTCGCGGATGGATTTCACCAACTGGAATCCATCCCTCTACCCCGAGCTGGTGAAACGTCAAGCCCCCAACCAACTATTAAAATTAAAATCTGAAACGGGGAGTGACTTGATATCTAGGGGGGTGTTCCCGGGTCCCAAAGTTTATTGCGTGGAAACACATAGTGGGGATGAAAAGAAGACATGTAAAGGGGTGCCTACACACTTTGTAAAGAGCAATTTTAACATGAGCGTATACAAAGACTGTGTAGAAAGTAGCCTAGTGCCAAGAGCACAAGTGCTTGCAATTCGCTCTCTACAGTATAGAAATTATACTGTGAGAGTGGAAAAAAATGCAATGTCGTGTATATCTGACAAGGTCTATGTGCTCGAGAACGGTGTGAGTGTCCTGCCCCATGGCCACTATCGTATTTCAGATCGAGTTGAATGCGTAGACTATCGTAATCAACTTGGTCTGGATAAACTAATCTGACTAACCACCACTCAACCTTTCATAAATTAACTAACCGCCCAACCCGTTCATGAATTAACTAACCCAATCTCACTACCTTAACCACTAACCCATAGCAGTGACGACAACTATTTTTCCATCGCGGCTCCAGGGGGGTGGGGGACCCTTCCCAAGGCCGGCTCCTGGGGGGGGGGTGGGGGGCCACCAATCACTCTACTGTTCAACTGTGCTAGTTCCAAGTGTATTTTATTGTATAGAAAAGTGTTGTATAGAAAAATGCTGTAGATGGACAATGGTGTTGTACAAAAAGTGTTGTAAAAAAGTGTTGTACAAAAAGTGTTATCATTGTTCATGTTGAACAAGTTTTCATGTTGACCATGAAATTTTGTCAATTGTTCTTGTTGAACAAGTGTTTATCGTAATAAATGTTGCCATGAAATATTGTTTTTGTTGTTCTTGAATAGACGGGAAAATTACTACTTATTCATTGGACACATATGATTTACAGTTAGTCATAGTCCGACTGTTGTCAACAGCATGTATCAATTTAAAACACCCTTCAGATCGTTTCTGTGTGGACCCTCAATGTCGGGGAAAACAACGCTTTTAGCTAGAATAATTCAAAATTGCGATAAAATGTTTTTGGAAAAACCGAAAAAAATCTACTATTGCTATAGTATTTGGCAAGAGTCCTATGATAAAATAAAAGCTATTGCCATAACCATACCAATACAATTCATAAGAGGACTTGATGTTTTCAATAGTATTGAACCGAACTCATGGCTGATTATTGATGATTTGGCTGAATCCATTGAACAGTTCTCACAGGAAATGCTGCAATTGTTCACTGTCCGATCTCATCACGAAAACATTTCCATAACCCTAGTTCTACACAATCTGTTTCATCAGAGCAAATGTATGCGAACCCTTGCTTTGAATTGTACTATCTATATTATATATCGAGTCGTTCGTGATTCTAGCTCGCTCATAACTCTCAATAAACAGATATACCCCGGCACTCCAAAATTTCTGTTGTCAGCGTACACTCAGGCGACTAGCAAGCCCTACGGTTACATTTTATTGGATCTTAATCAGAGCACGCCCGAGGATCTTCGTGTAGTCACCGACATTTTCGACAATGAAATTACAGTATATCTTCCGGTGAATAGTAGAAAAGGCTATTAGTCGCTATCATGACACTGAAGAAACTACACGAACAACGGCATTTATTTTCTGTTTTAAGCACTTCAAAACCTCCGCTTAGGAAGGCTATACTCAAACATGGTGTCGACAATGATTTCATTAATCTAATATCTGAACTTTGTTTAAATTTAACTGAGGGCAATGTTCAACTGCCAGAAGGTGTTAGACAACAGACAAAGCAACATCGTTCCACTGTACGTGCCTTGGCTTGTAAAAACAAGGGAAACAAATTTAAAAGAAAACGACTCCTTCAAGCAGGCGGTAGCTTTTTCACACTTTTACTGCCAATAATTGCAGGACTTGTAAACAGTTTTCTCTAGATGGCAAAACCCTATAAATTGACACCATTTGAACTTGTCCTCTCGCCCATCGAACATTTTGAAGATAATCTAAACAAGTTCATTAATGATGAGAATATTGCCGATGATAAAAAACTGCTTTTACTTCAAGATGCATTGCGACGTATGGACAAACATATACCTTATCGCGAGAGACCCGTCGCCTCTAAACAAGAAACATCTCAAGATTCTGCACAATCAAAGGAGAAGGAATTGAATTCGATTGTATTGAAAATTGGAAACCTACTGCCACTGTCCTATCGAGAACAGAGTAAAAGAGTATTATCTTATCTCATGTCGGAATCTGGTGATCAAGTTCAAGTCGACAGCATAGGGAAACGAATTATAATTCGGGGAAAAAGTTATAATCTAGTTGATTTAATTTGTGATATGGTGACGAATCGTAAAGGACTCTTATCCTTTGACGATAATCTATACACCTTTCTAAGTGTATCAAACTTTCCCAAAAGTCTTATTGGCAATAAGCAAATTCTAAAGAAATTAAATGAACATCCAACAACACCATTTAAAAAAGAAGAAGAAGAAGAAGATACTAGCACCACTGATTTTACAACACCTGTGGCTGCTAGTCAAAAGCGAAGACGAATTGATTCACCCACCAGTGTGCAAAAGGGGAGTGGACATTACACTACGTGTTTACGTTCAAAATGGATGAAGTTTTGAAAGGTATCTATGAAAATATTGGTGAAGCGGGAAGTTTAAGTTCTCCCAAAACGCTTTCCAAAGTCTCCGGCACCACATTGAAAAATGTAAAAGAGTATCTAGAAAATGAACCAAGTTACACATTACATCGGAATCATAGACTTCGCAGTAAACAATATCGTCAAACTAAAGCCTTTTTCCCTCTGCATATAATGCAAATGGATCTTTTAACTTTAGACGCAGTTCAACGACGTCACAATACACCCTACAAATATATTCTAGTGGCAATCAGTATCTTTAGTCGCTATGCCTATGCCATTCCACTGCGATCAAAGAGAGGTGTTGAAGTTGCTCGGGCCATTGAAAGTATTCTTGAGCAGGATTCCTATAGAAAAATTCAATCAGATCGTGGCAGTGAATTTGTTAACCCACATGTGCAAAAGGTTCTTTTGAAATATAATACGACACTCTATCATAGTCACAGTCCGATAAAGGCTGCATTGGCCGAACGATTAATAAGAACGATTCGTCTATTAATTTCAAGATATTGTACACTGAAAAATACATCTGCTTTTATTCACGATTTAGATAAAATCATGCAGATATACAACCATCGACCACATCGATCTCTGTCCAACTCTACCCCTCGGGATGTTCACTACAGTGAGAATACATTTGATGCTTTTCTAAAGCAATACTCCAATGACAATGAGAAGAAAAAGAAGAAGAAATTCAATGTTGGTGATACTGTTCGAATTAATAGAACCAGCAATATTTTTGAAAAGGGGAATTATTTATGGAGCACCGAACTTTTTAAAGTGTCCAAAATCCTAGACACTATACCCATAACTTATCGGCTACGAGATACCAAAGATGATGAAATTCTCGGTGGTTTTTATGAATATGAACTGCAAAAAGTTAGAAACACTAGTGAAATTTATCAAATTGAAAAGATATTAAAGAGTCGTACTCGTAGGGGCAAGAAACAGTTGCTTGTTCGCTGGCTAGGATACAACTCGGATTTTGATTCTTGGGTCAGTGCTGAAGATATTAACAATGCCCAATGATTTCTATGTGACTTTCATGTCCAATGTTTCTGATCCTCTCTACAATGACTTGAATAAAACAAGTGATTTTTGGACAAAGCTCTCCCCCACCATCAAATTCGACGGAAAGTATGAAGTGGCTCTTGTCGACTGTATTCTCAAAAATACCTATGACATCCTGAGAAAGGATCGTAAATATGAAATAAAAATTAGACCCTATGATTGGCCACCACCACCAGGTGATCAAGAACAAATTCAAAAAATCAATTGGTTGGATTATCCATATATTGAATTACCCTACGAGGAACTCACCTGTATGAATGATTTATGTCGTACTATTAATAAAAGAATTTCCGCTCGTAAAAAAGGAGCTTTTCATTTCAACTATTCAAAGGAGGAGGGCAAGATCTACATTAGTTCACCTATTGCCAGTGAAAAGATTATTCTCAATGATAACCTAAGGGATGTTCTTGGCTTTAGGCTCAATATAATCAATGGTAAAAGTGCCGGAAACACTAATTTCATTTTTGCCGACTACCCGCCTGCCTTCTCCACAGACACTTGTATATTTCTCTATGCTTCATTTGTGGAAACATCTCGGGTTGGTAATTCAAATGTTCCCCTCCTACGAGTTCTTGAACGAAAAACCAATCAAGAACATATTCATCACTACAATATAAAGCATCTTCAGTATATTCCAGTAAACACTTCCTATTTGGAACTCTGTCAGTTAACATTAAGAACTGAATTGGGTGATCCAATAGCAATTTCAAAAGGTTTGGCTGTGATTACATGTCATTTTCGACCCATTCAGCAAGATGTCTAATAGAAAAGTGGTATTCACTTGTCCTGATATTGACTGCTATGTTAATACTCTTGGCCCAAGACAACAGGGCAATGGAATGGACTATTACAAGGGTCGCTCTTCAATGTCTGGCTATGGTCTTGGTAGCTGGTTTGCTAAGCTGTTTCGCTCTTCACTACCACTGGCTAGAAAATATCTTGTACCGGCTGCGACAGATTTTGCAGCGTCTACACTATATGATTGGGGCTCTGGCAAGGATTTTAAAAAAAGTGCTACGGAAAATCTTAGGTCCAGTGCGCGAACCCTTGGCGAGAAATTAAAACAGAATGGCAAAGGTTTAAAAAGGTTAAGAAACAATGCATCACTCATCAGTCTCTACTCAGGACGGAAACGAAAGACATCCCTTTTGTCAAAGAAAAGAAAGCCAACACGTAGTGTAACCAGAAGGCCCAGGAAGAAAATTGTTAGATCGAAACTTGATTTCTTCTCATAAAATGTCCTACCTACCGCATAAGGATTCTCAACCTTCAATCACCGCCTCATTGAATCTGTTCAATGCTGAAAATGTTGATGTGAGTGTCAAGCATGGATACTATGAACAATTCTATCCACTACAACCCCTCTCCGATAATATCCACTTTCAAATTTATTCCAATGAAGACTACTTCATAGATTTATCGTCCACATTTATAGATTTGCAAATGAAAGTGCGGAAATCCGATAATACAATGCCAGTTCGAGCTGATGGGATATCCTATGAAAATTGTATACTACATAATTTATTTCGTCAAATTAGTGTCTACATCAATGGCACGCTAGTGAGCACAAGCAACAATCTCTCCAACTATGCTAGCTATATCCAATTCATGTTGATGACGCCCAAGTCATATAAGGAATTGAGAGGCGCCTCCAATGGATATGAATATATTACTAATACTGATAGTACAGATGCACTTAAAAATGCTACAACTAGTGAATTACATCTAGTTGGAAAAATATATCATGAAATATTTAATATACCCCAATGGCTACCACCCAATGTTAAAGTGGATATAAAATTGACGCTTGCACCATCCAATTTCATATTGAGAAAGGAACTTGCCGCCAATCCCGATGTAAGCCTCTCCCTCACCTCAGCAATACTTCATGTACGCAAACAGCAGGTTATGAGTTCTGTTGCTTTGGCCGTGGAAAAATTGAGAGCCAATGGAAATAATATTAAACTACTTGTTCCTCATACAATCACCAATCAACGTCATATTGCAATGGGGTCACGCACCTTCACCGATTCATCCTTTATCAATGGCGAAATCCCCTCGAAATTGGCTTTGGCATTTGTAAAGAGCGCCAGTGCAATAGGATCATGGGCTGAATGCCCACATAAATTCGAGATGTTTGGACTTTCATCTCTTGTGTGCAAAGTAAACGGTATCCCACTCTACAATCTATCTTTTGATAAATCCTATAGAACATTGTACGAGTTGACCATGCAAACCCTAGATCATGATTCGCAACTATTTGAAAATGGTATAACCGAAGATATGTTTGCTAAAACACATGGTATCATTGTATTGGATTTGTCTGGCACACAGGATATGAGTATAGTACGTACGGGGACTGTGCGTTTAGAGTGTACATTTGCCAACCCATTGGCTGAGAGTGTTGCCCTAATCTCACTAAATCAATATGAAACCTATTGGGAAATCACCCCCGAAGGCAGTGTTCTACTAGACTTGGCGCCATGAACACCAGTCAAATAATCAGTGTATTTAATATGGACCCATACATGTCCCAGTACAAATCCTATTGTCTACCCTCAGACTATCTTGGAAAAATTCAAAGTGCGAACAATACCTTGATTATTGTTAATAGCAGTCCATCGACTGTGCTGACGGGTCATTGGCTGTGCATCTTTCAAACAGTGAAGAATATCGAATTTTTTGATCCTCTTGGTCTACCCTATACATTCTACACGCCACACATCAGCAACTATATTGAGAGCAGTGGGAAAACTATTATTCAAAATCGAAAGAGGGTGCAGGATCTAACGACTAAGAGCTGTGGCTTCCATGCGCTACTATATTTTGTGTTCCGATGCCGTGGTTATACTTACAAGCAGTTTCTCCATATTTATGGTGACAATCCACGTCTGAACGACTTTCTAGTGGAAAATATACTTACAAGTGTATTTAATATTGATTTCAGTGCCCTAAGAGTAAAGTGCTTAAAAAATGTTTGTGAATTTGTTTATTAATAAAATGTATATATACAACAATGTTTTTAAATCTACACTTTTAGATTTCTTCATCGGTGTATAGGTAACTGTCGTGAACCACTAATGCTGGTAAATCATTTGGATTCACTGTATATTGATCTTGATTGACTGCAAAGTCAGGGTCACATTTTCTGCAGTACAATGTAACTTCACTCTTGTCATATCTCTTTGTATAGTCAATGATACTATTTGCATTCATATTATGAAATTCACGAGTTTCAATCTGTCTATTTGAAGCAATATCACATACAGTGTTTTCAAGTGGTGAATCACATTCGGTAACTGCCAAATAAAAATCGCTTGGTTTATAGTCATAGTAGGCAGTGTCGTCACAGCGATGACGTAGAAACCAGATTGTCTTGTTACCCCAACAGTTGAATCGTAGACCAGATTCCTCTTCCCAGAATAATTTAAATCCACGACGATACCAATCTCGTAGAAATAAACTAAAATCACGTTTAGGATTCTTTCCAATCATAGCGGGGTAAGTATTCTCCCACTGATCACATTTATCATTGTGACAATTGGAGCATAGGTGCCCGCTGGGGTGTGAGTCACACACCTCCTCAAGACATGAATTACATCCTTTAATTTGTACTGCATAGCCTCTATGTAATTTGCAAGGATTACATAATTTACACTTTTCATTATAGTCATCAATAATTGTACAATTCTCACATTGAGTCCAACCGCCAAGAGTGTACATGCACAATGGGCATATATAGAACATTTTTTATGTCAACTCTCTCACGGCTAAAACGAAACTGATCCTCTTCGCTCGATAAATTCAAAGTGTAGGAAAGGGGAGAGGAGTAACTCTGTGACGTTGCCTCTTTCGAAGGAGGAGCCATCTACATGGCAATGAAAGTATATCCACGATATCATTCTGACGTGTCGTGATCAAGATATCAATAAATTGAGTATAAGCATTTGAATCACACTTTAAAAGTTGAAGAGATAAGTCGAGAAAATCATCATCCAAAATCAAATGTTTTTCCATAAGAACTACATGATTCTCTCTTTCTCAAATTTATTCATTTTTCAATCCTTTCACTCTGACTGCCAACTCTAGACTGAAAAGAAAGTTGGCTCGGAAACAATAACAAATACTATTTTCGGATCATAACATCTGCCTCAAACAGGAAGGAAGTGTCATTAACTTTGGTTCGAACGACAACAACATCTGGCTCGAATAACAACAACAGATACTATTTTCGGATCATAACATCTGGCTTGAACAAGAAGGAAGTGTCAAAGTTCCTGTTTTTCCATTCTCACTGACAAAATCCATAAAACCATCAAATAATCAACACACATAACCATCCATAGAACCATCCATAAATGTGACAAAATTCCTGTTTTTTCATTCTCACTGACAAAATCCATAAAACCATCAAATAATCAACACACATAACCATCCATGAAAACAGACATAAATGTGACAAACTTTCTGTTTTTTCATTCTCACTGACAAAGTCCATAAAACCATCCATAAATGTGACAAAATTCCTGTTTTTCAAATTCTCACTGACAAAGTCCATAAACCACGTGGTTCTATGCCCATATAAGGAGTCCCCCTCGGAGTATAAGATAGCTCTCTACTAACCAGAGGCTGAATATAAAACAAAACAAACAAATAAAAATCGCATGAATAGTCCCACTGTAAAGAGACTTTTTTTATGTTGATTAACTAAAAAAAACAAGTTTTTTTTTAACTGAAAGTAAGGAGCGACATCAAAACTTAAAAGGAACAGAAATTATTCCGTATATAAAAGGGGCTGTCCCCTCCTCATCGCCTCGCTCTTTACGCTAAAGTTTTTTTTATTGTTTTAAAAAAATAAAGTTGTGAGACAGAGTCAAACTTTAGCGTGAAGAGCGAGGCGTTGAGGAGGGGACAGTCCCTTTCATATACGGAATAACTTATGTTCGCTTTAAGTTTTAATGTTGCTCCTTACTTTCAGTTAAAAAAAACTTTTTTTTTTTAGTTAATCAACATAAAAAAAAGTTTCTTTACAGTGGGACTATTCTTGTTATTCATGCGATTTTTAGTTAATTTCTTTAGTTTCGATTTTTAGTTTATTTTTAGTTAATTCCTGAACGTTTTTGAATTAATGCAGCTTTGATTTTGGCTCACCGTACATGAATAATTAAAACGAAATTCGCATATTAATTTTCCTTTTTTTGGCTAATTGGCTTTCTCGAAATTTTGTTTTGACGTAACTTACGAATTGACTTATGTAACGAATTTCTATATTCGTATGTTTTTATTACGTATATTAGGCAGTTCGCTCCCTAGTCAATACCTCACTCTTTACGCTAAGGTTCAAATTTTGTTCGAATCACAAACCCCTGAATCACAAAGGCCGGTTTATTAGAATAGATAGCTCTTTTGAAAGTATTAATAAAAACTTTAGCGTAAAGAGTGAGGTATTGACTAGGGGGCGAACCCTCTCATATACGTAATAAATTCTGTTCGTTTTAACTTTTAATGTTGCTCCTTACTTTCAGTTGAAAAAAAACTTGTTTTTTTATTTAATTTCTGATCGTTTTTAAATAATACTGAGAAATCTGGCGCCCCTTCATGGAAATGTCCCTTCCCCCAAGGAAATATCATCCATGGAAAGATCCTCCTCCGTAACCCCTACTCCGAACTCGACCCCCCACTAGAACGAAATTCCTCCTGAAAACGCCTGTATACTTCCCAATAATCAATACTATATCAAACAGTTCGTGGTAACGAACTGTAAGTAAGGAGCGACCCGGCTCAATGGTAACTGAAACTCTAAAAAACGGAATTTTGATACCAATAGATACACCAAAAGAATCAGATTTTAATTCTGATTTCAAATATATAAGTTTCATCAAGTTTAATCTTACCCATCAAAAGTTACGCGCCTGAGAAAATTTAGCTGATTTTCAAAAAAAGGGGGAAAGACCCCCCAAAAGTTATAGAACCTTAATGAAAATTACACCATCATATTCAGCGTATCAGAGAACCCTACTGTAGAGGTTTCAAGCTCCTATCTACAAAAATGTGGAATTTTCCATTTTTTGCCAGAAGAAAGATCACGGATGCGTGTTTATTTGTTTTTGTTTTTTTTGTGTTTTTTTTTTTCAGGGGTAATCGTATTGACCCAGTGGTCCTAGAATATCGTAGGAGGGCTCATTGGAACGGAAATTAAAAGTTCTAGTGCCCTTTTTAAGTGACCAAAAAAATGGAGGGCAACTAGGCCCCCTCCCACGCTCATTTTTTTACCAAGTCACCCAATTAAAATTCTGAGATAGCCATTTTGTTCAGCATAGTCGAAAATCTAATAAATATGTCTTTTAGGATGACTTAATCCCCCACAATTCCCAGGGGAAGGGCTGCAAGTTATGAACTTTGCCCATTGCTTACATATTGTATTGGTTATTGGGAAGTATACAGACATTTTCAGGAAGGATTTTTTTCTGGTGGGGGGGGGAGGCTGGAGGAGGGGTTACTCGGGAGAATCTTTCCGTGGAGGATGTTCTTTTGGGGTAAGGGACATTTCTATGAAGGGGGCGCCGTATTTCCAAGCATTATTTAAAAAACGATCAAATTAAATTAAAAAAAAAAACAAGTTTTTTCAACTGAAAGTAAGAAGCAACATTAGAACTTAAAACGAACAAAAATTATTACATATATGAGGGGGTTCTCCCCTAAGTCAATACCTCGCTCTTTACGCTACAGTTTTTTTTTAGTGCTTTCAAAAGAGTTATCTATTCTAATTAAACAGCCTTTGTGATTCAGGGGTTTGTGAATTAAATGTTTTTTTTAACTTTTAACGCAAAGAGCGTGGTATTTACTAAGGGGAGAACCCCCTCATATACGTAATAACATATACGTAATAAAAAAAAAATAAAAAAAACAAGCGATACGGCTCAATAGTAATCGAAACTTTTAAAAACGGAATTTTGATGTCAATAAATGTATCAAAAGAATGGGCTTATAATGCTGATTCTAAATATATAAATTTTATTAAGTTTAGTATTACTCATCAAAGGCTACGAGCCTGAGAAATTAACCTGATTTTTTAAATAGGGGGGAAACATCCCCTACAAGTGAAAGAATTTTAATGAAAATCACGCCGTCAGATTCAGCGTATCAGAAAACCCTTATTACATAGGTTTCAAGCTCATATCTGCAAAAATCTGCAACTTTGTATTTTTTGCCAGAAGAAAAATATACGAATATAGAAGTTCGTTACGTAAGTTAATTTGTAAATTACGTCAGAACCAAATCTAGAGACAGCCATTTAGCAAAAGAAAAGTAAAATTTTTATGCAAATTTTGTTTACTTATTCAATGACGGTGAACCAAAATAAAAGTTGCATTAACTAAAAAACGATCAGAAATTAAATAAAAAAACAAGTTTTTTAAACTGAAAGTAAGGAGCGACATTAAAACTTAAAACGAACAGAAATTATTCCGTATATGAAAGGGGCTGTCCCCTCCTCAACGCCTCGCTCTTTACGCTAAAGTTTGACTCTGTCTCACAACTTTATTTTTTAAAACAATAAAAAACTTTAGCGTAAAGAGCGAAGCGTTAAGGAGGAGACAGCCCCTTTCATATACGGAATAATTTCTGTTCGTTTTAAGTTTTAATGTCGCTCCTTACTTTCAGTTTAAAAAACTTGTTTTTTTATTTAATATAAACAATGGACAAAGTTTATAACTTGCAGCCCTTCCCCCTCGGAACGGTAGGGGATCAAGTCATCCTCAAAGACATATTAATTAGATTTTCGACTATGCTGAACAAAATGACTATCTCAAAATTTTGATTGGGTGACTTCGGGAAAAAATGAGCGTGGGAGGGGGCCAAGTTACCCTCCAATTTGGTCACTTAAAAAGGGCACTAGAACTTTTAATTTCCGTTCGAATGAGCTCTTTCACGATATTCTAGGACTACTGGATCGATACAATCACCCCTGGGAAAAAAAACAAAATTCCACATTTTTGCGGATAGGAGCTTGAAACTTCTACAGCAGGGTTCTCTGATACACTGAATCTGATGGTGTGATTTTCATTAAAATTCTATGACTTGTAGGGGTTGTTTCCCCCTTTTTTCGAAAACAAGGCAAATTTTCTCAGGCGCATAACTTTTGATGGGTAAGACTAAACTTGATGAAGCTTATATATATGAAATCAGCATAAAAATCTGATATCCCATATCTATTGGTATCGAAATTCCGTTTTTTAGAGTTTCGGTTACTATTGTGCCGGGTCACTCCTTACTTACAGTTCGTTACCACGAACTGTTTGATAAGCTACATACCATTCTAAGCGTTCAAAATGTTATGTTCAAAATAAGTTGTAATCGTAATCACTATAGTGAGGGTACAAACAGACATGTGCACACTTAGGTACCCCATTTAGTGACCAAAGCTCAAAAAATTAAGTTGTTACCATTACTATTTACGTGGAGAGGGGATTCCTTGGACTGATCTTGGGAGGGCGAGGGTACAACTGGTTACGCCCATGGGGATAATGAATATAAACCTTATATACCCCCAGGGCATAACTTAAAACCCTTGCCCTGAGGGCTGTGATGGGGTTGTCATCCTCAAAAACCTAACTTACAGAACTTAAAACTACGTTGAATAAAATGGCTATCTCAAAATTTTGATTGGACGTGTTTGGGGAAAAAGTGAGCGTGAGAGGGGGTTAGTTGCCCTCCAATCACTTTCGACTATTAAAAAGGGCTCTAGCCCTTTGAATTTTCAATCGAATGAGCCTTTTTTTGAAGTTTCTGCGACAACGCCTTCTATAAAAACCATATATGCCCCCAGGGCATAACTTACAACCCATGCCTGAGGGCTGTGATGGGTTTATCATCCTCAAAAACCTAACTTACAGAACTAAAACTACGTTGAATAAAATGGCTATCTCAAAATTTGGATTGGATGTGTTTGGGGAAAAAGTGGGCGTGAGAGGGGAGGGGGGGGGGGGGTTAGTTGCCCTCCAATCACTTTCGACTATCAAAAAGGGCGCTAGCCCTTTGAATTTCCAATCAAATGAGCCTTTTTTGAAGTTTCTACGACAACGCCTTCTATAAAAACCTTGTATGCCCCCAGGGTATAACTTACAGCCCCTGCCCTGAAGGTTGTGGGTGCTCCTCAAAAACATATTTTGTATCAGGATATCAACTACGCTGAACAAAATGGCAATCTCAAAATTTTGATTGAATTTGTTTGAGGGAATGATGGGCGTGGGGGGAGGGGGCTAGTTGCCATCCAAGCACTTTCGACTATTAAAAAGGGCACTAGCCCTTTGAATTTCCAATCGAATGGGCCTTTTTTGAAGTTTCTACGACAATGCCTTCTACAAAAACATTATATGCCCCCAGGGCCTAACTTACAACCCTTGCCCTGAAGGCTGTGGGGGAGTGTCCTCCTCAAGAACATAATTTCTATCTGGAAATCATCTACGCTGAACAAAATGGCTATCCCAAAATTTTGATTGGGCGTGTTTCGGGAAATGCTTGGCGTGGAAGGGGTGTTAGTTGCCTTCCAATCACTTTTGACTATTAAAAAGAGCACAAGCCACTCCAACTTCCAATTGAATGAGCCCTTTTCGAAGTTTCTATGACAACTTCTTCGATACAAAGTGCCCTGCTCTGAAGGAAAAAAATAATAAATAATACATTGTGCCAACATCGTTCTTATACGCCCTCAGGGCATAATTTAAACCCTTGCCCCGAGGGTTGTGGGGGAGTGTCCTCCTCAAAAACATATTTTTTATCTGTAAATCAACTACGCTGAACAAAAAGGCTACCTAAAAATTTTGATTGGATGTGTTTGGGGGAATGATGGGCGTGGGGGAGGGGGGGGGGGACTAGTTGCCCTCCAATCACTTCCGACTATTAAAAACGACACTAGCCCTTTGAATTTCCAATCGAATGAGCCTTTTTTGAAGTGTCTACGACAACGCCTTCTACAAAAACCTTATATGCCCCCAGAGCATAACTTAAAACCCTTGCCCTGAAGGCTGTGGGGGAGTGTCCTCCTCAAAAACATAATTTCTATCGGGAAATCAACTACGCTGAACAAAATGGCTAACTCAAAATTTTGATTGGATGTGTTTCGGGAAATGGTGGGCCTGGAAGGGGTGTTAGTTGCCTTACAATCACTTTCGACTATTAAAAAGGGCACAAGCCACTCCAATTTCCAATTGAACGAGCCCTTTTCGAAATTACTACGACAACTTATTCGATACGAAGTGCCCTGCTCTAAAGGAAAAAAATATTAAATGATACATTCTGCCAACATTGTTCTTATATGCCATCAGGGCATAACTTAAAATCCTAGCCCTTCTCTAATACATTGTGCCAAAATCGTTCTTATATGCCTTCAGTGCATAACTAATAACCCTTGCCCCAAGGGTTATGGGGGAGTTTCCTCCTCAAAAACATATTTTCTATCGGGAAATCAACTACGCTGAACAAAATGGCTATCTCAAAATTTTGATTGGATGTGTTTGGGGGAATGATGGGCGTGGGGGGGGGGCTAGTTGCCCTCCAATCACTTTCGACTATTAAAAAGGGCACTAGTCCTTAGAATTTCAAATCAAATGAGCTTTTTTTGAAGTTTCTACGACAACGTCCTCTTTAAAAACCTTATATGACCCCAGGGCAAATTATGTGCAATTATGTTTTGAAGTTTTGAAGTTGTTAAATTATGTTTTGAAGTTTCTACGACAACGCCTTCTATAAAAACCTTATATACCCCTGGGCAAAACTTAAAACCCTTGCCCTGAGGGTTGTGGGGGAGTGTCCTCCTCAAAAACATATTTTCTATCAGCAAATAAAGTGCAAATTATGTTCTGGCCATGGGAAGGCATAGGGGTTTTGAGCCCAAATTATGTTAATATCTGCTCGTTTTGAGTTTGACTCGGTTATTTATTTTAATTTTTGTTCGTTTTGGGTTTCATTTATTTATCGACGCTGATTTGTGGTAGTTTCACGCTTGGTAGATTATTTGATTTTATTTTTGCTCATTTTTGTTTAATGGAGTTCTTTACTTTTCTTTGAAAAACTTATTTTGTGGAAAAAGTTTTTTTTAATTAATTTCTGTTCGTTTTACATTGACATAGTCTTTACAGGGAAAAAGAAAATAATACTTCAAATCTTTTCGTTTTTTAAGAATTTATAGTTTGGCCTGCTATTTGTACCCTTTACGCCCTTTACATCCAACATACCCTTTTAAAAATATGGACAAAATAGTAGTGTTTAATTTAGTTTCATACCTCCTCTAGTTGACCTGAAATAGAAAACTTGATACCATTCGCAAAAAAATCTGTTTACTTTCTTTGATAGCTTGGATACACTTACGCTATTTTGATTTGATTAAATTTAAGACCAGAAGTAGCCCAAAAGTTTGAACATAATACCCTCAGTCGTTCTTGCGATACTGCTGAGATGCCTTATGCCACAGTACATTTTGATTTAATCAACTATGCTGAACAAAATATGAAATGCCCTGCTCAAAAAGCAAAAAAAATAATACATAGTACATTGTGCCAACATTGTTCTTATATGCCCTCAAGGCCTTAAAACCCTTGCCCCGAGGGTTGTTGGGGAGTGTCCTCCTCAAAAACATATTTTCTATCTGGAAATCAACTACGCTGAACAAAATGGCTATCTCAAAATTTTGATTGGATGTGTTTGGGGGAATGATGGACGTAGAGGGGGAGGGGGGTAGTTGCCCTCCAATCACTTTCGACTATTAAAAAGGGCACTAGAACTCTCAATTTCCAATCGAATGAGCCCCTTTTGAAGTTTCTACGACGACCCCTTCCATATGAAGTGACCTGCTCTAAAGGAAAAAAATAATACATAGTACATTGTGCCAACATTGTTCTTATATGCCCTCAGGGCATAACTTAAAACCCTTGCCCCGAGGGTTGTGGGGGAGTGTACTCCTCAAAAACATATTTTCTATCTGGAAATCAACTACGCTGAACATAATGGCTATCTCAAATTTTTTATTCGATGTGTTTTGGTGAATGATGGGCGTGGGGGGGGGCTATTTGCCCTCCAATCACTTTCGACTATTAAAAAGGGCACTAGTCCTTTGGATTTCCATTCGAATGAGCTTTTTTTGAAGTTTATACGACAACGCCTTCTTTAAAAACCTTATATGACCCCAGGGCATAACTTAAAACCCTTGCCCTGAGGGCTGTGGGGGAGTGTACTCCTCAAAAACATATTTTCTATCGGGTAATCAACTAGGCTGAACAAAATGGCTATCTCAAAATTTTGATTGGATGTGTTTGGGTAAATAATGGGCGTGGGGGGGGGGCTAGTTGCCCTCCAATCACTTTCGACTATCAAAAAGGGTTTTAGCCCTTTGAATTTCAAATCGAATGAGCCTTTTTTGAAGTTTCTACGACAACACCTTCTATAAAAAAAACCTTATATACCCCCAGGGCATAACTTGAAACCCTTACCCTGAGGGTTGTGGGGGAGTTTGCTCTTCAAAAACATATTTTCTATCTGGAAATCAACTATGCTGAACAAAATGGCTATCTCAAAATTTTGATTGGATGTATTCTGGAGAATGATGGGCGTGGAGGGGGGGGCTAGTTGCCCTCCAATCACTTCCGACTATTAAAAAGGGCACTAGAACTCTCAATTTCCAATCGAATGAGCGCCTTTTAAAGTTTCTACGACGACCACTTCCATATGAAGTGCCCAGCTCTAAAGGACAAAAATAATAAATAGCACATTGTTCCAGCATCGTTCTTATATGCCCTCAGGGCATAACTTAAAACCCTTGCCCCGAGGGTTGTGCGGGAGTGTCCTCCTCAAAAACATATTTTCTATGTGAAAATCAACTACGCTGAACAAAATAGCTATCTCAAAATTTTGATTAGATGTTTTTGGGGAAATGATGGGCGTGGGGGGGGGGGCCTAGTTGCCCTCCGATCCCTTTCGAATATGAAAAAGGGCACTAGCCCTTTGAATTTCCAATCTAATGAGCCATTTTGAAGTTTCTACGACAACGCCTTCTATAAGAACCTTATATGCCCCCAGGGCACAACTTAAAACCCTTGCCCTGAGGGTAGTGGGGGAGTGTCCTCCTCAAAAACATATTTTCTATTGGAAATTAACTACGCTGAACAATATGGCTATCTCAAAATTTTGATTGGATGTGTTTGGGGTAATAATGGGCGTTGGGGGGGGGAGGGCTAGTTGCCCTCCAATCACTTTCGATTATTAAAAAGGGCACTAGCCCTTTGAATTTCCGATCGAATGAGTCTTTTTTGAAGTTTCTACGACAACGCCTTATATAAAAACCTTATATGCCCCCAGGGCATAACTTAAAACCCTTGCCCTGAGGGTTGCTGGGGAGTTTCCTTCTCAAAAACATATTTTCTATCTGTAAATCAACTATGCTGAACAAAATGGCTGTCTCAAAATTTTGATTGGATGTGTTTGGGGGAATGATGGGCATGGGGTGGGCTAGTTGCCCTCCAATCACTTTCGACTATTAAAGAGGGCACTAGCCCTTTGAATTTCCAATCAAATGAGCCTGTTTTGATGTATCTACGACAAACGCCTTCTATAAAAACCTTATATGCCCCCAGGGCACAACTTAAAACCCTTGCCCTGAGGGTTGCGGGGGAGTATCCTCCTCAAAAACACGATTTTCTATCCGGAAATCAACTACGCTGAACAAAATGGCTATCTCGAAATTTTTATTGGATGTGTTTGGGGGAATGATGGGCGTGGAGGGGGCTAGTGGCCCTCCAATCACTTTTGACAATTAAAATGGGCCCTAGAACTCTCGATTTCCAATCGAATAAGCCCCTTTTGAAGTCTCACCGACGACCCTTTCCATATGAAGTGCCCTGCTCTAAAGTAAAAAAAATTATATATGGTACATTGTACCAACATTGTTCTTATATACCCTCAGGGCATAACTTATAACCCTTGCCCCGAAGGTGGTGGGGGAGTGTCCTCCTCAAAAAGATATTTTCTATCTGTAAATCAACTATGCTGAACAAAATGGCTGTCTCAAAATTTTGATTGGATGTGTTTGGGGGAATGATGGGCGTGGGGGGGGGGGGGGGGGGCTAGTTACCCTCCAATCACTTTCGACTATTAAAAAGGGTACTAGCCCTTCGAATTTCCAATCGAATGAGCCTGTTTTGAAGTTTCTACGACAACGCCTTCTATAAAAACCTTATATGCCCCCAGGGCACAACTTAAAACCCTTGCCCTGAGGGTAGTGGGGGGGGGGTGTCCTTCACAAAAACATATTTTCTATCTGGAAATCAACTATGCTGAACAAAATGACTGTCTCGAAATTTTGATTGGATGTGTTTGGGGCAATGATGGGCAAGGCAGGGGGGCTAGTTGCCCTCCAATCACTTTCGACTATTAAAAAGGGCACTAGTCCTTTGAATTTCAAATCAAATGAGCTTTTTTTGAAGTTTCTACGACAACGCCTTCTTTAAAAACCTTATATGACCCCAGGGCAAATTATGTGCAATTATGTTTTGAAGTTTTGAAGTTGTTAAATTATGTTTTGAAGTTTCTACGACAACGCCTTCAATAAAAACCTTATATACCCCTGGGCATAACTTAAAACTCTTGCCCTGAGGGTTGTGGGGGAGTGTCCTCCTCAAAAACATATTTTCTATCAGCAAATAAAGTGCAAATTATGTTCTGGCCATGGGAAGGCACAGGGGTTTTGAGCCCAAATTATGTTAATATCTGCTCGTTTTGAGTTTGACTCGGTTATTTATTGAAATTTCTGTTCGTTTTGGGTTTCATTTATTTATCGACCCTGATTTGTGGTAGTTTCACGCTTGGTAGATTATTTGATTTTATTTTTGCTCATTTTTTGTTTAATGGAGTTCTTTACTTTTCTTTGAAAAACTTATTTTGTGGAAAAAGTTTTTTTTAATTAATTTCTGTTCGTTTTATATTGACATAGTCTTTACAGGGAAAAAGAAAATAATACTTCAAATCTTTTCGTTTTTTAAGAATTTATAGTTTGGCCTGCTATTTGTACACTTTACACCCTTTACATCCAACATACCCTTTTAAAAATATGGACAAAATAGTAGTGCTTAATTTAGTTTCATACCTCCTCTAGTTGACCTGAAATAGAAAACTTGATACCATTCGCAAAAAAATCTGTTTACTTTCTTTGATAGCTTGGATACAATTACGCTATTTTGATTTAATTAAATTTTGAGACCAGAAGTAGCCCCAAAAGTTTGAACATAATACCCTCAGTCGTTCTTGGGATACTGCTGAGATGCCTTATGCCACAGTGCATTTTGATTTAATCAACTATGCTGAACAACATATGAAGTGACCTGCTCTAAAGGAAAAAAATAATACATAGTACATTGTGCCAACATTGTTCTTATATGCCCTCAGGGCATAACTTAAAACCCTTGCCCCGAGGGTTGTGGGGGAGTGTCTTCTTCAAAAACATATTTTCTATCTGGAAATCAACTACGCTGAACAAAATGCTTATCTCAAAATTTTGATTGGATGTGTTTGGGGGAATGATGGGCGTAGAGGGGGGGGCTACTTGCCCTCCAATCACTTTCGACTATTAAAAAGGGCACTAGAACTCTCAATTTCCAATCGAATGAGCCCCTTTTGAAGTTTCTACGACGACCCCTTCCATATGAAGTGACCTGCTCTAAAGGAAAAAAATAATACATAGTACATGTGCCAACATTGTTCTTATATGCCCTCAGGGCATAACTTAAAACCCTTGCCCCGAGGGTTGTGGGGGAGTGTCTTCTTCAAAAACAAATTTTCTATTTGGAAATCAACTACGCTGAACATAATGGCTATCTCAAATTTTTACTCGATGTGTTTGGGGAATGATGGGCGTGGGGGGGGGGGGGGGGGGCTAGTTGCCATCCAATCACTTTCGACTATTAAAAAGGGCACTAGTCCTTTGAATTTCCAATTGAATGAGCTTTTTTGAAGTTTATACGACAACGCCTTCTTTAAAAACCTTATATGACCCCAGGGCATAACTTAAAACCCTTGCCCTGAGGGCTGTGGGGGAGTGTCCTCCTCAAAAACATATTTTCTATCGGGTAATCAACTAGGCTGAACAAAATGGCAATCTCAAAATTTTTATTGGATGTGTTTGGGGAAATAATGGGCGTGGGGGGGCTAGTTGCCCTCCAATCACTTTCGACTATCAAAAAGGGTTTTAGCCCTTTGAATTTCAAATCGAATGAGCCTTTTTTTGAAGTTTCTACGACAACACCTTCTATAAAAACCATATATACCCCCAGGGCATAACTTGAAACCCTTACCCTGAGGGTTGTGGTGGAGTTTGCTCTTCAAAAACATATTTTCTATCTGGAAATCAACTATGCTGAACAAAATGGCTATCTCAAAATTTTGATTGGATGTATTCGGGGAATGATGGGCGTGGGGGGGGGGGGGGCTAGTTGCCCTCCAATCACTTCCGACTATTAAAAAGGGCACTAGAACTCTCAATTTCCAATCGAATGAGCGCCTTTTAAAGTTTCTACGACGACCACTTCCATATGAAGTGCCCAGCTCTAAAGGACAAAAATAATAAATAGCACATTGTTCCAACATCGTTCTTATATGCCCTCAGGGCATAACTTAAAAAACCTTGCCCCGAGGGTTGTGCGGGAGTGTCCTCCTCAAAAACATAATTTCTATGTGAAAATCAACTACGCTGAACAAAATAGCTATCTCAAAATTTTATTAGATTTTTTTGGGGAAATGATGGGCGTGGGGGGGGGGGGCTAGTTGCCCTCCAATCCCTTTCGACTATGAAAAAGGGCACTAGCCCTTTGAATTTCCAATCTAATGAGCCTTTTTGAAGTTTCTACGACAACGCCTTCTATAAGAGCCTTATATGCCCCCAGGGCACAACTTAAAACCCTCGCCCTGAGGGTAGTGTCCTCCTCAAAAACATATTTTCTATTTGGAAATTAACTATGCTGAACAATATGGCTATCTCAAAATTTTGATTGGATGTGTTTGGGGTAATAATGGTTGTTGGGGGGGAGGGCTAGTTGCCCTCCAATCACTTTCGATTATTAAAAAGGGCACTAGCCCTTTGAATTTAGAATCGAATGAGCCTTTTTTGAAGTTTCTACGACAACGCCTTATATAAAAACCTTATATGCCTCTAGGGCATAACTTAAAACCCTTGCCCTGAGGGTTGCTGGGGAGTTTCCTTCTCAAAAACATATTTTCTATCTGTAAATCAACTATGCTGAACAAAATGGCTGTCTCAAAATTTTGATTGGATGTGTTTGGGGAATGATGGGCATGGGGGGGCTAGTTGCCCTCCAATCACTTTCGACTATTAAAGAGAGTACTAGCCCTTCGAATTTCCAATCAAATGAGCCTGTTTTGATGTTTCTACAACAACGCCTTCTATAAAAACCTTATATGCCCCCAGGGCACAACTTAAAACCCTGCCCTGAGGGTTGTGGGGGAGTATCCTCCTCAAAAACAGATTTTCTATCCGGAAATCAACTACGCTGAACAAAATGGCTATCTCGAAATGTTTATTGGATGTGTTTGGGGGAATGATGGGCGTGGAGGGGGCTAGTTGCCCTCCAATCACTTTTGACTATTAAAATGGGCCCTAGAACTCTCGATTTCCAATCGAATAAGCCCCTTTTGAAGTCTCACCGACGACCCTTTCCATATGAAGTGCCCTGCTCTAAAGTAAAAAAAATTATATATGGTACATTGTACCAACATTGTTCTTATATACCCTCAGGGCATAACTTATAACCCTTGCCCCGAGGGTGGTGGGGGAGTGTCCTCCTCAAAAAGATATTTTCTATCTGTAAATCAACTATGCTGAACAAAATAGCTGTCTCAAAATTTTGATTGGATGTGTTTGGGGGAATGATGGGCGTGGGGGGGGGGGGGGGGGCTAGTTACCCTCCAATCACTTTCGACTATTAAAAAGGGTACTAGCCCTTCGAATTTCCAATCGAATGAGCCTGTTTTGAAGTTTCTACGACAACGCCTTCTATAAAAAACCCTATATGCCCCCAGGGCACAACTTAAAACCCTTGCCCTGAGGGTAGTGGGGGGGGGGGGTTGTCCTTCACAAAAAACATATTTTATATCTGGAAATCAACTATGCTGAACAAAATGGCTGTCTCAAAATTTTGATTGGATGTGTTTGGGGCAATGATGGGCAAGGCAGGGGGGCTAGTTGCCCTCCAATCACTTTCGACTATTAAAAAGGGCACTAGTCCTTTGAATTTCAAATCAAATGAGCTTTTTTTGAAGTTTCTACGACGTCTTCTTTAAAAAACCTTATATGACCCCAGGGCAAATTATGTGCAATTATGTTTTGAAGTTTTGAAGTTGTTAAATTATGTTTTGAAGTTTCTACGACAACGCCTTCTATAAAAACCTTATATACCCCTGGGCATAACTTAAAACCCTTGCCCTGAGGGTTGTGGGGGAGTGTCCTCCTCAAAAACATATTTTCTATCAGCAAATAAAGTGCAAATTATGAAATTCGAAGGGTACTAGCCCTTTGAATTTCCGATCGAATGAGTCTTTTTTGAAGTTTCTACGACAACGCCTTCTATAAAAACCTTATATACCCCTGGGCATAACTTAAAACCCTTGCCCTGAGGGTTGTGGGGGAGTGTCCTCCTCAAAAACATATTTTCTTTCCGGAAATCAACTACGCTGAACAAAATGGCTATCTCGAAATTTTTATTGGATGTGTTTGGGGGAATGATGGGCATGGCAAGGGGGCTAGTTGCCCTCCAATCACTTTCGACTATTAAAATGGGCCCTAGAACTCTCGATTTCCAATCGAATAAGCCCCTTTTGAAGTCTCTACGACGACCCCTTCCATATGAAGTGCCCTGCTCTAAAGTAAAAAAAATTATATATGGTACATTGCACCAAGTTTGTTCTTATATACCCTCAGGGCATAAATTATAACCCTTGCCCCGAGGGTGGTGGAGGAGTGTCCTCCTCAAAAAGATATTTTCTATCTGGGAATCAACTATGCTGAACAAAATGACTATCTCAAAATTTTGATTGGATGTGTTTGGGGGAATGATGGGCGTGGGGGGGGGGGGCTAGTTGCCCTCCAATAACTTTTGACTATTAAAAAGGGCACTAGCCACCCCAATTTCCAATCGAATGAGCCCTTTTCGAAGTTTCTATGACAACTCCTTTGACACGAAGTGCCTGTCGAAGAAAGAAAAAAAAAACACATTGTGGCCACATTGTTCTTTACTTAAGCAGCGCTAGCGCGCTGCCTATGATTATTTGTTTGAATTTGTACAGACAATCACGAAAATTCCATTGGAATATGACTCATTTTTAGCGTTTTGCATTTGCAATAAATAAAACGTTTTTTTTCTTATAATGAGAATCAATATCAAGTTGAGGATCAGATCAAAATAAGAATAAATTTATTTTTTCTTATAATGAGAATATAAGAGCAAAATAAGAATAATAAGATTAAAACAATATTTTCATTGTTTTCTCCAATTTTACATACACAGTTGTAATGATTCAGAATTAATACTATTTGTCCTCCTTATGACATGTTTTGAAAGAAAAGATATTCAATTTTCAGATATTTACAAATATCATTTGTTTGAATTTGTACAGAAAATCATATGGAATATGACTCATTTTTAGCGTTTTGCATTTGCAATAAATAAAACGTTTTTTTTCTTATAATGAGAATTAATATCAAGTTGAGGATCAGATCAAAATGAGAATAAATTTATTTTTTCTTATGATGAGAACATAAGAGCAAAATAAGAATAATAAGATCAAAACAATATTTTCATCCAAGTTCTTTGAAATAAATCCCCTTTTCCTAACATGCACAATTGAACTCCTCCTGTGAGGACCCTTGCCTTTCAGGGCTATGGTGACAAGCCTGTCCTAAGCCAAAGAAAGGAGGACGGTTGGGTCATAGATTAATCCCCTATCCCTATAAAAACAGTTCTGATTCATAAAACAACAATGGTAAGCCTTGGACCCAATTTGACCTCATCCAAAATGACTTCCAACCACCCCGACTTCATCATTGCCACTTTATGTGCCAACTGGCGTGGGAAGTCCTAAGTCTAAGTAAGTAACACGCACAAATGTAATGATTGAGAATTAATAAACTTACTCTGCAGTCAGGGCAATATGTATGCAGTTTTTTGTTTGTATTGGAAAACTCTGGGTAAGGTATGGTATAATCAGGGTTTCCTGTCAATCGTTTAACATTCTCTTCAGCAGTTTCTAAGGGTTTCATGCAAAAATCACAGGCAGAATATTTGCAGACCACATTCCAAGAAAATTGACAGCTAACAAAAGGCTCTTCTAAGAACAATTCTTCATCTTCTTCTATGTCTTTAATGGCAACAAGAGAACGTCCCTGATAAGATATCAAGTTAAAAAAGATTGCAAAAAGTAGAGAAACTGACAATTTAAATTTTCAAAAACAACAGCCCAAACAACAAAATCTAAAACATAAGGTATGGTTAAATACAGAAATTATTTTAATAGTTCAAATTGCACACATTCAGTCAGCAGGATTGATAAATCGACACATTTATAACACTGATTTTTATATGTTAACAAAATAATTCAAAAATACGGATTTTTTGTGTCTTATATGAAGACTGTAAAAAACAAACTTTTATATATAAGTATTTAACTACATTTCATAGCAAAAAAAAAGATTATAGCCATATGGAACATGCTGAATAAAACGACAATAAACAACTTCAAAGTTAAAATTAAATGAAAAAAGTTCAATAAAGAAGTGCACAATCATCACTCTATACTTTATTGTGTAGTTGTTTTTTCTCACATGAATTTGACTTTCAAGTTATTTCTATTTTTATTCAATATTTACTTAGCTTTCTCTAGTTTCATGCCAAGGATGGCTACTGGTTATTAATATAAAACTAGTTTTATCTGAAAGTTTGATGATCATGTCTTGGTGAAAAAAAACCTTCATTTCTTCTAGATTTTTGTTTATGTATGATGGAGAGGCAGTGTGATTTTTTTAGTTACACATTAAAACTTAACACAAACATAAATTATTACGTATATGAGTGGGTTTGCCCCCCTTTTCAATACCTCACTCTTTATGCTAAAGTTTTTTTTAGTACTTTCAAAAGAGCTATTTATTCTAATTAAACAGCCTTTGTGATTCTTGGGTCATTCTTAAAGAACTGGAAAAAAATTGAACTTTAGCATAAAGAGCGAGGTATTCAAAAGGGGGGCGAACCCACTCATATACATAATAATTTGTGTTTGTTTTAAGTTTTAATGTTGCTTCTTACTTTCAGTTGAATTTTTTTTTTAATACTCGTATGTTGTTAAAATGGTTTTATGTTGTTAAATTAATGTTAAAATGATCCAGAGTAGGAATAAGAGTAGAAGCAAGGTAGCTGGAGGAAGGAATAAGATAGTCGGTCACAGTAGCTCAGACTTTCCTGCTTGGTACGAATCAACCTGAAGGTTGAGATCCCTAAACAGGTACTTTTCACTTTCTATTCTTAAAAAAATATAGTACCCATGTAAGCTTTCTTTCATGAAGGCCATAAACTGGCCTTTTTATTAAAGCATTATAGGGAATTTGGTCAAATGCCTTTTCTATATCAAATAGGATAACAAGGACACTTATTTTGCTTTTTATTGCTTTTGTCCAATCACCCAATGCCTCTAGAAACTAGTTTTTACAGCTGTTATTTGGAAGGAATCCAAATTGGATCAAACTGAATAGCTTTTCTTTAGTAGAGAACTGCATAATTTTGTTTTGTACCAGTCTCCATTAATCTGCTAATTTGGGATGTGAGGCTAAATGGTCTATAGTGCAACAGGATACCCTTATTGCCCTTCTTGAAGACTAGCACTATCTTAGCAATTTTCAGCAGGTTATTAGAAAAAAAAAAAACAGTTTTCGTAACATGATGTTGGATAAGGTTATAGTAATAGATTCTTACCCATGAGTGAAGACATAAAAAAATGTCAAATGGTTGAAAGGTAATACTTCTGATTCTTATGAATTGATATTAGTGATAATATATAGCCTCTTGTCCTCCAAGTACCAACAAAATTACCAATCATAAGGCACTTCTAAGAACAAAACTCTGGTATTTTTTCTAATATCTGAAAGCTTACTACTTAGCATGACAACTAAATACATCCTTCATCCCAAATTTTGACAAAATATTCCCATTAAAATATTGCAATTGGACAGTGGGTTCTGCATTTCCCTAACAATACCCTTCTAATCCAACCCCTAATTCAAATCTTTGTTCTAGCAAGACACATAGATAGCCACAGCTCAGGACTGAACACTGAAGGAAAGAGATTAGGTTATTGGAATAATATACTTAAGTAGTTGGGGGGGGGGGACTTCCATGATGAGATCAATTGTCTTTCTTTTTATAAAGTTCAGGGTACAAACATTTCATTGAAATCATTTTAACAGCAATAGTTTTTGATGGGGTGATGATTTTGTTCTTCTTTGTTCTTTACAGCCTCCCTTTATTAGTTTGTATGCTTTCTTACCTTCTTTTCCTTTTCTTATTATTTTTTCTTCCACCTTCCACCAGTGGACACTCTTCCTTATGGTTTGAAATGTTAAATAAAATGAATAAGTTGCTCTGCTATCCCTTTGTCTTTATTTTAATCCACTTAGCTTCTACTCCATCACGACCAGAAAATTTATCTGCCATTGCTTTTCTTTCTCTGAGGACTTTCAAAAATTTGGAATTAATAACTTGATATCTGACATCTTACTAGAGCTGAAGCCATGTTGTTTTGGTAATAGGGAAACTTGATTGAATATATTGAACAATAGAAATTACCAAGGACCTTCTCTGCCAGTTTTTGTTACCTTTTTTCTGTTGACTTTCACAAGTTTGGGTTTTTCTCCATGACTACATAGCTTTGTGTTGACATGGTTTTGAAACTTTATAAGAGCAGTTTTGCTCTTGTGCAACATGTTTCTCATTCTAAATATGCTTGAAGAAAACAGCCATTGACCCAGCATCAAATATCTCACCTGGATGATGTAGAGGTACCAAATCAGTGCTACAATTCACTTTTGAGGTGATTTGACTGAGTATGTTGAACTAAAGAAATTACTGAGGACCTTCTTGCTGGTCCTCAGCTCAATCTTGATGGCAATTGGGATTTAAGGTAATCTAAAAGAAAATGCTAAACAATGAAATTCTTAATTTATAATATGCAGGATGTTTATATTAATCAGAATAGGGAATCCTGCTTCATTATATCATTTATTATTATAATTTATTGAAAACCCATCTTTATACAAAAAGAAAATGATGGAGCACTACAAAAGGAAAAAAAATAAAACAAAACAAAAGTAAAATATCACCATACAACTATGACAACATAACTAGAGTTGAAGAAGCTGGCTCCAAGCATGTCTTGAAATCTTTTGATGGTGTTTTTTCATAAGTTTAGCAATGGCTATAGTAAGATCTGTTATGCACAGACTAGGCTACTGATGAGATTTAAATTGCATGTCCAAAAAGGATACCTCAGTAGGTATTCTGTGAAATTAAAGAAAGTGGGGCAGATTTTTAGTTTATTAGCATTAGTAAGAATCTTACAGAAGGGTGCAATGTTGAGGATGTGGGGGGGGGGGGGAGCAACAGTGTTGTACAACATTGCAAGATAATGGCAATTGAAACAAAGCTTAGCAGAGACTATGGAAGCATATGAAGCTGATATGTGGTGTTTTATGCCATCTGCTAGGAGATGACGAGTGTGAGAAATGGTATTACCAATGGCAACACCAAGGTAAATAATATGGTCAGAAGGGTAGATATTTGAATTCCTAAGCAAAATTTCATGAGGAAGTGGGCCGTTCCAGTTAAAAAGCACTATGTCAGAATTTTTAGTATTAAATTCATGACCAGGTACTAAGTATTCTGCTTTCAGTTTTTGGAAAGCTTCAGAAATTTTGTCCAAAGTTTGGCTGATGTTAAAAATGTCATCAGCATAAGTGGCTAAGGAGAAATTGAGACCAGAAAGAACATAAGAGATCAAACACTGGTCCTGAGCTATGAGGACATAATTATTGAAATAGCAAGGTGAGTCAATTGCACCTTGCCTGTCTTCTATTTCAACTGGTGCAGTTCCATCCAGTGGCCTTGCCATTTTGTCTTGCTTAGGAGGGATTTTAAGATGGACTCCTAGCTTAGCATATATATATATATATATATATATATATATATATATATATATATATATATATAATATATATATATATATTATATATATATATATTATATATATATATATATATATATATATATATATATATATATATATATATATATATATATATATATATATATATATATATATATATATATATATATCCCTTTAGGATCTGTTAACAGCCAGTTTTACTCTTCTTTTAACAGCCCTTAAAAACATAAGTTGGTGGATTAGGGAGTCAAAGGCATGGCAAACATCATGACTCACCAAGGCAAGTGAACTATCTTTACAAAAAACATCAAGGAGAGCATTAGCAACAACTGCAAGGGGTTGTCAGCATATCCAATGCCAAGTTAAAAGCCAAATTAATGTGGAGGTGTGCAATATTTTTCTTCAAGCACTTTTATGAACAGTAGTTCACAAGGCTTGCATAAACTGGTTGATACAGTCATGGGCCTGAAAGATGTCCATTAAATGGAGTTTTTTTTTTTTTGAATAGGAGAAAGATCTGCCATGCAGGATATTGACAGAACCAAGCCTTGAATAAAAATCATCTGCAGCAGTAGCATGAGATATTCTAAAAGTGCAGGACCACCATTTTTAATATGAAGAGTATGAATTCCTTTTATGCCTTGTGAGAGCTTTGGCTTAAGGCAGATAATAGCATTAGCCATAGACATTACATATACTATAAAATCAGAGTCAGAGAATGCATGCAAAATTGGTCAAGCTCTTCAGCATATTTGTGTTTAAGTTGGGGGTCTGGTCGAGAGAATTTGGCCTTGTAGAAAGAATACCACTCAGATATAGGAACATCAGCAGTGGAAAGGGAGGTTTTTGGGATCCTGCGACAGACTGTCAACCAAAACAATTGAGGCTTATCTTTGATTTTTTGAGCTTACTGTTAGGTGATTTTCTTGTGGTGGTTCTGAAGATCCCTGGCAAACTTTTTCTTTGTTGCAAAGTAGATAGAATTAAAAGAACTAGACTTTTAAAGCATTTATATCCATTTCAAATAAAATTCCAAATAAAAAGTAGCCTAAATCCTTTCAAAACTAAATTATACACTCACTCATGCAAATAGATAAATTCTAGACTTAGAATACAACTGGTTTAGTTTAGGAGCAAGGTTATAATATATGGCTAGATCAAAGTATACAAGCCCAGCCCATGGGTGCCCATAAGCTGAATTTTAGGGGGGCTTGCCTGGTTTAATTGGCACTTCCATAGGCTGTATAATAGAAATCTCTAAACAATAATATTAAAGATAAGGCAGCATCATTCAGCCAATAGGGGGCTGGAGCCCCCCCCCCTATATGGGTGCCCATGGCCCAGCCTAATGGAGAACATTATCAGGGCTACAAAAGGGGACTTTCAGGGAGAGGATGCATTTGCAAGTGAGTTGACTATTATATTTGGAAATGGCAATAAAAAAGGAATCAAGTAGGACTAGTATGTTCACCTTGTCCCTAAGTCAGTTTTGAAGCCTCGTAGGCTAGCCTGTTGATTATCTATTCTTGAAAGCTTGAGGCTCCTAAATCAATTACTTGTCAAGACATAAGAAAATCCCCTCATCTAGAATTTCATCAGAAAGAGCCCAGGTACTGGAATTAAACGGTAGTTTTTGCCAATCTGATTTCGACACTAGGCCTACAACATAAAAATTAACAATAAAATGCGGGGTTTGTTCTACTTACTGTGTCTGCTAGCTTAATTTCAGCCATGCTTTTCAACTTTAAATAATGGCCTTTTAGGCTGTGTTCATATTGACATATTTGCGACATACCCTGTATGGCTCGTTTACACATTGCGGAAATCCGTCCGTTTCTGTTTGAAATATGGCTAAAATAACGCTGCGTTTTAAGGCAAAGATTTCAAATTATTGCAACAGCATGACCTTTGTTCTTACCCTCTTCTGAAACCTGTTGAGCAATAGAGCCAAATGACACCATTTTTCTTAGTTTTCTTATAGAAAAATTTTTACCCCCCCCCAAAAAAAAACCCTTCTATTGAGACAAAATTTAGCTATAGACTAAACTATGTACAAGGTTGGGGAATGAAAGACTGAAACGGAAGTTACCCCAAAAATAGGATTCATAAAAAATTGTAAATTATTGCCTATAGGGGGAGGGGATAGGGGGCTATGATTTTTAAATGATAATACCTCATTTTTTATTGGAAGCAGGGATGCCAAAAAGATAATTATTTTTTTCATTTAAAGCGGAGGTGGAAGAAAATGATATCAAATTCCGGGGAAACCATCGAAATATTTTGATAGACCCAGGGCCCCCCATTGGGACTGGTTCATTGTCTTGGGTATTTTGCAATTCTCATAGGTTACTGGCCTAATTTGGCTTTTGTGTGTGCTCCCTTTTAATCAGATTCTTTGGATCTTATTGAATGCCACGGCGAATCTATGACTCAGTTTTCCAATAATTTGAGGTATATCTGAATAGTTTCGACATTTTTGTTGTTGTCTTTGTATCCCTTTACTCGTACCCTCATTTTTTTCAAGGAAAATTAAGCTGTTTAACGTTATTCTGCGTGTTTGTTTGAACCATATAGTGGCCTAGTTAATTATTAAGCAAATTATTTTTTAATGCAAAGCTGAGACGATATCCTTTCAAGGTGGTATCCAGAGGGGGGGAGGGGATAGGGAGGTATTACATTTAAAGGATAATATCTCGAGATTTTTTTTTTTGAAAGCAGGGATACCAATAAGTTAATTATTTTTTTTATTTAAAGCAAAAACGGTATCCTATCAAGATGGTATCCAGAGGGGGGGCATGGGGAGTTATTATATTTAAGTGATAATACCTTTATTTTTTTTTATTGAAAGCAGGGATGCTAAACAGTTGAAAAGTTGACAAAAATGAACAAGATTTTCGTGAGTTATACTTGATACAACACTTGTATAGTTTTATCGTCCAAAGGGAAAGGGACACATGAGTAGAACCCCCTTATCGACTCGTGACGGGCACCACTGCTGCCATCTACAATTTAGTTTAATGCCGACGGGAGTCCATATATGGGCATAGAGTCCCTAGGGAGAACACCTGTGCCGTCAGTCCGACGGGGCACCATATATGGGCATGGAATCCCCAGGGAGAACACGTTTCCGAGAAATTGGTGATCGTCCAGGAAAATTGTTTCCGGGCGAATTTTATTAATGTCTTTGGTGTTCGTCCAGGAGAATTGTTTCTGGGTGAAGTTTATTAATGTGTTTGGTGTTCGTCCAAGAGAATTGTTTCCGGGTGAAGTTTATTATTGTCTGACAGATGATGTCAAGGTTGATTGATTTGTCATGAAAGGGGAATTATCTCCGGGCGAATGTTTTGATCTTAGAGATGAAGAGATTAACGCGGGAAAGGGTTTCATAGGAATTTCAAAATATGACAGCGCAGGGATGTCAAAACAAAAGGAATACGCTGAAATTACGTTTAGGGTTATTTGGGCGAAACCGTTTTAGACATTTTAGGGAATTATTTGGGCGAAACAGTTAAAGACATTTTAAAAGATGTGAGGTCCCCTACCCCAACCCCAAAGGGCTCCGATCCCCCTACCCCAACCCCGAAGGAAGCCCCCGGCCCCCAAAGGTCCCCAGGACTCCCAAAGGACCACCCGGCCCCCAAGAGCCCCCTGGACCCACAAAGGCCCCCCCGGGCCCCCAAAGAGTCCCCTCCCCATTTTTAATACTTTTTAAGGCTTTATTATATCTTTTCTTTTAAGGCTTTATTATATCTTTTCAGAACAGGTTATTTTCTTAATGTCCATCCTAAACCCATTTTACAAGTTGAAGTACCATCCTTTTCACCCACGACTTTACTATACTGCCTTTTTGAGTGCCCCAACACCAGGCAATACTTTTCAAAGGCCATTTCACAATAAGTTCTTTTTTTAATGTCCCTCCTAAACCCATTTTACAAGTTGAATTACCCATCCTTTTCACCCACAAATTTACTTTACAGCTTTTTGAGTGCCCCAACACCATGCAATACTTTTCAAAGGGCATTTCTCAATAAGTTATTTTTTTAATGTCCCTCCTAAACCTATTTTACAACTTGAAGAACCCATCCATTTCACCCAAAACTTTACTTTACAGCTTTTGAATGCTCCAACACGAAGCAATACTTTTCAAAGGGCATTTCAGAACAAGTTCTTTTCATAATGTCCTTCCTAAACTCATTTTACAATTTGAAGTACCCATCCTTTTCATCCACAACTTTACTATACTGCTTCTTGAATGCTCCAACACCCAGCAATACTTTTCAAAAGGCATTTCAGAACAAGTCATTTTCATAATGTCCTTCCTAAACCCATTTTACAAGTTGAAGTACCCATCCTTTTCACCCACAACTTTACTATACTGCTTCTTGAATGCTCCAAAGCCCAGCAATACTTTTCAAAAGGCATTTCAGAACAAGTTATTTTCATAATGTCCTTCCTAAACCCATTTTACAAGTTGAAGTACCCATCCTTTTCACCCACAAATTTACTTACAGCTTTTTGAGTGCCCCAACACCATGCAATACTTTCCAAAAGGCTTTATTATATCTTTTCAGAACAAGTCCTTCCTAAACCAATTTTACGAGTTGAAGTAGTTATCTTTTTCACCACAACTTTACTTTGCGACTTTTTTTGCACACCCCAAGATCAAGCAATTCTTTTCAAAAGGCTTTATTATATCTTTTCAGAACAAGTTCTTTTCTTAATATCCTTCTTAAACCAATTTTACAAATTCTAAATTTTTCTTTAGTAGATAGAAAAAGCTATATCATAGTTGTGAATATTTTCTCGAAAGATAAGCAGTTCTATTTCAATTTTAAATTCTCTCAATGAAGTGAAGAAAAGTTCAAGTTCTCTTCTGAATTTTGCCAAAGAACACACTTCAATTCTAATTTCTCCAGAGCAAATAAAAATCTTCCACTTCAGTTTTAAGTTCCCCAAAGACATAAACAAATTTAAAGTTCTATTCTAAATTTTTCTGTAGTAGATAGAAAAAGCTATATCATAGTTGTGAATATTTTCTCGAAAGACAAAAAGTTCTAGTTCAATTTTCAATTTTCTCAACGAAGTGAAGAAAAGTTCAAGTTCTATTCTGAATTTTCTCAATGAAAAAGAAATTAGTTATTAATCATTTCTATTTTCCAAATAATATAAAAATTTTCCAGTTCGCTTCAGATTTTTCTCAAAGGGATGAAAAATTTTAAATACTGTTCCAAATTTTTCATGGAAGATAAAAAAGTTCAAGTTCTCTTCTGAATTTCACCAAAGAACACAATTCAATTCTAATTCTTCCAGAGAAAATGAAAATCTTCCACTTCAGTTCTTTATTTCACAAAGACATAAAGAAATTTAAAGTTCAATTCTAAATTTTCCGGTGGAAGATAGAAAAAGTAATACCATACTTGTGAATATTTTCCCGGAAGATAAAAAGTTCTAGTTCAATTTAAAATTTTCTCAACGAAGTGAAGAAAAGTTCAAGTTCTCTTCTGATTTTTACCAAAGAACACACTTCAATTCTAATTTCTCCAGAGAAAATAAAAATCTTACACTTCAGTTTTAAGTTCCCCAAAGACATAAAGAAATTTAAAGTTCTATTCTAAATTTATCTGTAGTAGATAGAAAAAGCTATACCATAGTTGTGAATATTTTCCCGGAAGATAAAAAGTTCTAGTTCAATTTTTAATTTTCTCAACGAAGTGAAGAAAAGTTCAAGTTCTATTCTGAATTTTCACAATGAAAAAGAAATTACTTATTGATCATTTCTATTTTTCCAAATAATATAAAAATTGTCCTCTTTAGTTCAGATCTGTCTTGAAGAGATGAAAAATTTAAAAAACTGTTCCAAATTTTTCACAGAAGATAAAAAAGTTCAAGTTCTCTTCTGAATTTTATCAAAGAACACATTCAATTCTAATTTCTCCAGAGAAAACAAAAATCTTCCACTTTAGTTCTCTATTTCACAAAGACATAAAGAAATTTAAAGTTCAATTCTAAATTTTTCGGTGGAAGATAGAAAAAGTAATACCATACTTGTGAATATTTTCCGGAAGATAAAAAGTTCTAGTTCAATTTTTAATTTTCTCAACGAAGTAAAGAAAAGTTCAAGTTCTCTTCTGAATTTTACAAAAGAACACACTTCAATTCTAATTTCTCCAGAGAAAATAAAAATCTTCCAGTTCAGTTTTAAGTTCCCCAAAGACATAAAGAAATTTAAAGTTCTATTCTAAATGTTTTCCGTAGTAAATAGAAAAAGCTATACCACAGTTTTGAATATTTTCCCGGAAGATAAAAAGTTGTAGTTCAATTTTTAATTTTCTCAACTAATTTAAGAAAAGTCCAAGTTCTATTCTGAATTTTCTCAATGAAAAAGAAATTAGTTATTGATCATTTCTATTTTTCCAAATAATATCAAAATTTTCCACTTTAGTTCAAATCTGTCTCGAAGAGATGAAAAATTTAAAATACTGTTCCAAATTCTTCACAGAAGAAAAAAAAGATCAAGTTCTCTTCTGAATTTTGCCAAAGAACACAATTCAATTCTAATTTCTCCAGAGAAAATAAAAATCTTCCACTTCAGTTCTTTATTTCACAAAGACATAAAGAAATTTAAAGTTCAATTCTAAATTTTTCGGTGGAAGATAGAAAAAGTAATACCATACTTGTGAATATTTTCCCGGAAGATAAAAAGTTCTAGTTCAATTTTTAATTTTCTCAACGAAGTGAAGAAAAGTTCAAGTTCTCTTCTGAACTTTACCGAAGAACACACTTCAATTCTAATTTCTCCAGAGAAAATAAAAATCTTCCACTTAAGTTTTAAGTTCCCCAAAGACATAAAGAAATTTAAAGTTCTATTCTAAATTTATCTGTAAGTAGATAGAAAAAGCTATACCATAGTTGTGAATATTTCCAGGAAGATAAAAAGTTCTAGTTCAATTTTTAATTTTCTCAACGAAGTGAAGAAAAAGTTCAAGTTCTATTCTGAATTTTTTCAATGAAAAAGAAATTAGTTATTGATCATTTCTATTTTTCTAAATAATATAAAAATTTTCCACTTTAGTTCAGATCTGTCTCGAAGAGAGGAAAAATTTAAAATACTGTTCCAAATTTTTCACAGAAGATAAAAAAGTTCAAGTTCTCTTCTGAATTTTACCAAAGAACCCAATTCAATTCTAATTTCTCCAAAGAAAACAAAAATTTTCCCCTTCAGTTCTTTATTTCACAAAGACATAAAGAAATTTAAAGTTCAATTCTAAATTTTTCGGTGGAAGATAGAAAAAGTAATACCATACTTGTGAATATTTTCACGGAAGATAAAAAGTTCTAGTTCAATTTTAAATTTTCTCAACGAAGTGAAGAAAAGTTCAAGTTCTCTTCTGAATTTTCTCAATGAAAAAGAAATTAGTTATTGATCATTTCTATTTTCCAAATAATATAAAAATTTTCCACTTTAGTTCAGATCTGTCTCAAAGGGATGAAAAATTTTTTTAAACTGTTCCAAATTTTTCCTAGAAGATAGAAAAGTTCAAGTTTTCTTCTGAATTTTACCAAAGAACAAACTTCAATTCTAATTTCTCCAGAGAAAATAAAAATCTTAAACTTCAGTTTTAAGTCCCCCAAAGACATAAAGAAATTTAAAGTTCTATTCTAAATTTTTCCGTAGTAGATAGAAAAAGCTATACCATAGTTCTGAATATTTTCCCTGAAGATAAGAAGTTCTAATTCAATTTTTAATTTTCTCAACGAAGTGAAGAAAAGTTCAAGTTCTGTTCTGAACTTTCTCAATGAAAAAGTAATTAGTTATTGATCAATTCTATTTTTCCAAATAATATAAAAATTTTTCACTTCAGTTCAGATTTGTCTCAAAGAGATGAAAAATTTAAAATACAGTTCTAATTTTTTCACAGAATATAAAAAAGTTCTCGGTGGAATTTCAGTTCTTTATTTCACAAAGTCATAAAGAAATTTAAAGTTCTATTCTAAATTTTTCGGTGGAAGATAGAGAAAGTAATATCATAGTTGTGAATATTTTCCTGGGAGATAAAAAGTTCTACTTCAATTTTAAATTTTCTCAACGAAGTGAAGAAAAGTTCAACTTCTCTTCTGAATTTTCTCTATGGAAAAGAAATAAGTTATTGATTAACTCTATTTTTCTAGGGAAAATAAAAATTTTCCACTTCAGTTCTTTATTTCACAAAGAAATAAAGAAATTTAAAGTTCTATTCTAAATTTTTAGATGGAAGATAGAAAAAGTAATACTATGATTGTGATTATTTTCCATGAAGATCAAAGGTTTCACTTTATTTCTAATTTTTCTTAAATTCAGTTCCGATTTTTCTCAAAGAGATGAAAAATTTAAAGTTCTGTTCCGAATTTTTCATAGAAGATAGAAAAAGTTATACATTGATTGTGAGTATTCGACATGAAGATAAGGAGCTCCACTCTAATTCTGAGTTTTCTCGAAGATGTGCAAAATGTTCAAGTTCTCTTCTGAATTTTCTTAAAGAAGAGAAAAAAGTTAGCTCAATTCTGAATTTTACCAATGGAAATGAAAAAAATTTCCACTTCAGTTCTTAATTTCTCAAAGACATAAAAAATTTAAAGTTCAGTTCTAAATTTCTCCGTAGAAGATAGGAAAAGTTATACTATGATTGTGATTATTTTCCAGTGAAGATAAAAAGTTTCATTTTAATTCTAAATTTTCTTGAATATAGTTCCGATTTTTCTCAAAAAGATTCAGAATTGAGCTAACTTTTTTCTCTTCTTTAAGAAAATTCAGAAGAGAACTTGAACCTTTCTTCACTTCGTTGAGAAAATTTAAAATTGAATTAGAACTTTTTATCTTCCGTGAAAATATTCACAAGTATGGTATTACTTTTCTATCTTCCACCGAAAAATTTAGAATTGAACTTTAAATTTCTTTATGTCTTTGTGAAATAAAGAACTGAAGTGGAAGTTTTTGTTTTCTCTGGAGAAATTAGAATTGAATTGTGTTCTTTGATAAAATTCAGAAGAGAACTTGAACTTTTTTATCTTCTGTGAAAAATTTGGAACAGTATTTTAAATTTTTCATCTCTTCGAGACAGATCTGAACTAAAGTGGAAAATTTTTATATTGTTTGGAAAAATAGAAATGATCAATAGCTAATTTCTTTTTCATTGTGAAAATTCAGAATAGAACTTGAACTTTTCTTCACTTCGTTGAGAAAATTAAAAATTGAACTAGAACTTTTTATCTTCCGGGAAAATATTCACAACTATGGTATAGCTTTTTCTATCTACTACAGATAAAATTAGAATAGAACTTTAAATTTCTTTATGTCTTTGAAGAACTTAAAACTGAAGTGGAAGATTTTTATTTTCTCTGGAGAAATTAGAATTGAAGTGTGTTCTTTGGTAAAATTCAGAAGAGAACTTGAACTTTTCTTCACTTCGTTGAGAAAAATTTTAATTGAACTAGAACTTTTTATCTTCCGGGAAAATATTCACAAGTATGGTATTACTTTTTCTATCTTCCACCGAAAAATTTAGAATTAAACTTAAAATTTCTTTATGTCTATCTGAAATAAAGAACTGAAGTGGAAGATTTTTATTTTCTCTGGAGAAATTAGAATTGAATTGTGTTCTTTGGTAAAATTCAGAACAGAACTTGAACTTTTCTTCACTTCGTTGAGAAAATTTTAAATTGAACTAGAACTTTTTATCTTCCGGGAAAATATCACAAGTATGGTATTACTTTTTCTATCTTCCACCGAAAAATTTAGAATTGAACTTTAAATTTCTTTATGTCTTTGTGAAATAAAGAACTGAAGTGGAAGATTTTTATTTTCTCTGGAGAAATTAAAATTGAATTGTTTTCTTTGGTAAAATTCAGAAGAGAACTTGAACTTTTTTATCTTCTGTGAAAAATTTGGAACAGTATTTTAAATTTTTCATCTCTTCGAGACAGATCTGAACTAAAGCGGAAAATTTTTATATTATTTGGAAAAATAGAAATGATCAATAACTAATTTCTTTTTCATTGAGAAAATTCAGAATAGAACTTGAACTTTTCTTCACTTCGTTGAGAAAATTAAAAATTGAACTAGAACTTTTTATCTTCCGGGAAAATATTCACAACTATGGTATAGCTTTTTCTATTTACTACGGAAAAAATTTAGAATAGAACTTTAAATTTCTTTATGTCTCTGGGGAACTTAAAACTGAACTGGAAGATTTTATTTTCTCGGGAGAAATTAGAATTGAAGTGTGTTCTTTGGTAAAATTCAGAAGAGAACTTGAACTTTTCTTCACTTCGTTGAGAAAATTTAAATTGAACTAGAACTTTTTATCTTCCGGGAAAATATTCACAAGTATGCTATTACTTTTTTTATCTTCCTCCGAAAAATTTAGAATTGAACTTTAAATTTCTTTATGTCTTTGTGAAATAGAGAACTAAAGTGGAAGATTTTTGTTTTCTCTGGAGAAATTAGAATTGAATTGTGTTCTTTGATAAAATTCAGAAGAGAACTTGAACTTTTTTATCTTCTGTGAAAAATTTGGAACAGTATTTTAAATTTTTCATCTCTTCGAGACAGATCTGAACTAAAGTGGAAAATTTTTATATTATTTGGAAAAATAGAAATGATCAATAACTAATTTCTTTTTCATTGTGAAAATTCAGAATAGAACTTGAACTTTTCTTCACTTCGTTCAGAAAATTAAAAATTGAACTAGAAATTTTTATCTTCCGGGAAAATTTCTTTATGTCTTTGTCAAATAAAGAACTGAAGTGGAAGATTTTTATTTTCTCTGGAGAAATTAGAATTGAATTGTGTTCTTTGGTAAAATCCAGAAGAGAACTTGAACTTTTTTATCTTCCATGAAAATTTTGGAACAGTATTTAAAATTTTTCATCCCTTTGAGAAAAATCTGAAGCGAAGTGGAAAATTTTTATATTATTTGGAAAAATAGAAATGATTAATAACTAATTTCTTTTTCATTGAGAAAATTCAGAATAGAACTTGAACTTTTCTTGACTTCGTTGAGAAAATTGAACTAGAACTTTTTGTCTTCCGGGAAAATATTCACAACTATGATATAGCTTTTTCTATCTACTACGGAAAAATTTAGAATAGAACTTTAAATTTCTTTATGTCTTTGGGGCACTTAAAATTGAAGTGGAAGATTTTTATTTTCTCTGGAGAAATTAGAATTGAAGTGTGTTTTTAAGTAAAATTCAGAACAGAACTTGAACTTTTCTTCACTTCATTGAGAAAATTTAAAATTGAAATAGAACTGCTTGTCTTTCGAGAAAATATTCACAACTATGATATAGCTTTTTCTATCTACTAAGGAAAAATTTAGTATTTGTAAAATTGGTTTAAGAAGGATATTAAGAAAAGAACTTGTTCTGAAAAGATATAATAAAGCCTTTTGAAAAGTATATCTTGATCTTGGGGTGTGCAAAAAAAGTCGCAAAGTAAAGTTGTGGTGAAAAAGATAACTACTTCAACTTGTAAAATTGGTTTAGGAAGGACTTGTTCTGAAAAGATATAATAAAGCCTTTTGGAAAGTATTGGGGCACTCAAAAAGCTGTAAAGTAAATTTGTGGGTGAAAAGGATGGGTACTTCAACTTGTAAAATGGGTTTAGGAAGGACATTATGAAAACAACTTGTTCTGAAATGCCTTTTGAAAAGTATTGCTGGGTGTTGGAGCATTCAAGAAGCAGTATAGTAAAGTTGTGGGTGAAAAGGATGGGTACTTCAACTTGTAAAATGGGTTTAGGAAGGACATTATGAAAAGAACTTGTTCTGAAATGCCCTTTTGTTTTACATTTGTTATATTTGTGCATATTTTTGGTCATCATTTTGGGGTGATCAAATTTTTTAAACCACTGTAGATACGTCAGAACATTGCAACATCTAGTACCCTGAGGTCATAAGACTGTCAAAGACTCCTCCTTGAACCTCCCAAATTGAAAGCTTTTATTACGACCTGGTCTTTTAATGTAACTTGGGCATTGGACCAAGGGCGCCATTGTCACTTGAATGCAACGTTAGGTGGGGATGTCGATATTGCTTTCGTCACACCAATTCGTTTTAGCGTGAATCTGCCTGGTACTTATGAATGAATGTTTCCAAAGTAAACTCGTTTCATCAATTAGAGAAAAACGGGTTGGACGCATGTGAGTAGAACCCCCTTATCGACTCGTGACGGGCACCACTGCTGCCATCTACAATTTAGTTTAATGCCGACGGGAGTCCATATATGGGCATAGAGTCCTTAGGTAGAACACCTGTGCCGTCAGTCCGACGGGGCACCATATATGGGCATGGAATCCCCAGGGAGAACACGTTTCCGAGAAAATGGTGATCGTCCAGGAAAATTGTTTCCGGGCGAAGTTTATTAATGTCTTTGGTGTTCTTCCAGGAGAATTGTTTCCGGGTGAAGTTTATTAATGTCTTTGGTGTTCGTCCAAGAGAATTGTTTCCGGGTGAAGTTTATTGATGTCTGACAGATGATGTCAAGGTTGATTGATTTGTCCAGAAAGGGGAATTATCTCCGGGTGAATTTTTGATCTTAGAGATGAAGAGATTAACGCGGGAAAGGGTTTCATAGGAATTTCAAAATATGACAGCGCAGGGATGCCAAAACAAAAGGAATATGCTGAAATTGCGTTTAGGGTTATTTGGGCGAAACCGTTTTAGAGATTTTAGGGAATTATTTGGGCGAAACAGTTAAAGACATTTTAAAAGATGTGAGGTCCCCTACCCCAACCCCAAAGGGCTCTGATCCCCCTACCCAAACCCCGGAGGAAGCCCCCGGCCCCCAAAGGTCCCCAGGGCTCCCAAAAGACCATCCGGCCCCAAAGGGCCCCCCCGACCCACAAAGGCCCCCCCGGGCCCCCAAAGAGTCCCCTCCCCATTTTTTAATACTTTTTTAAGGCTTTATTATATCTTTTCTTTAAGGCTTTATTATATCTTTTCAGAACAAGTTATTTTCTTAATGTCCATCCTAAACCTATTTTACAAGTTGAAATACCATCCTTTTCACCCACAACTTTACTATACTGCCTTTTTGAGTGCCCCAACACCAGGCAATACTTTTCAAAGGCCATTTCACAATAAGTTCTTTTTTTTAATGTCCCTCCTAAACCTATTTTACAAGTTGAAGTACCCATCCTTTTCACCCACAAATTTACTTTACAGCTTTTTGAGTGCCCCAACACCAGGCAATACTTTTCAAAGGGCATTTCACAATAAGTTCTTTTTTAATGTCCCTCCTAAACCTATTTTACAACTTGAAGAACCCATCCATTTCACCCACAACTTTACTTTACAGCTTTTGAATGCTCCAACACCAAGCAATACTGTTCAAAGGGCATTTCAGAACAAGTTCTTTTCATAATGTCCTTCCTAAACTCATTTTACAAGTTGAAGTACCCATCCTTTTCACCCACAACTTTACTATACTGCTTCTTGCATGCTCCAACACCCAGCAATACTTTTCAAAGGGCATTTCAGAACAAGTTATTTTCATAATGTCCTTCCTAAACCCATTTTACAAGTTGAAGTACCCATCCTTTTGACCCACAACTTTACTATACTGCTTCTTGAATGCTCCAACACCCAGCAATACTTTTCAAAAGGCATTTCAGAACAAGTTATTTTCATAATGTCCTTCCTAAACCCATTTCACAAGTTGAAGTACCCATCCTTTTCACCCACAAATTTACTTTACAGCTTTTTGAGTGCCCCGACACCATGCAATACTTTCCAAAAGGTTTTATTATATCTTTTCAGAACAAGTCCTTCCTAAACCAATTTTACAAGTTGAAGTAGTTATCTTTTTCACCACAACTTTACTTTGCGACTTTTTTGCACACCCCAAGATCAAGCAATACTTTTCAAAAGGCTTTATTATATCTTTTCAGAACAAGTTCTTTTCTTAATATCCTTCTTAAACCAATTTTACAAATTCTAAATTTTTCCTTAGTAGATAGAAAAAGCTATATCATAGTTGTGAATATTTTCTCGAAAGATAAGCAGTTCTATTTCAATTTTAAATTTTCTCAATGAAGTAAAGAAAAGTTCAAGTTCTGTTCTGAATTTTACCAAAGAACACACTTCAATTCTAATTTCTCCAGAGAAAATAAAAATCTTCAACTTCAGTTTTAAGTTCCCCAAAGACATAAAGAAATTTAAAGTTCTATTCTAAATTTTTCCGTAGTAGATAGAAAAAGCTATATCATAGTTGTGAATATTTTCTCGAAAGACAAAAAGTTCTAGTTCAATTTTCAATTTTCTCAACGAAGTGAAGGAAAGTTCAAGTTCTATTCTGAATTTTCTCAATGAAAAAGAAATTAGTTATTAATCATTTCTATTTTTCCAAATAATATAAAAATTTTCCACTTCGCTTCAGATTTTTCTCAAAGGGATGAAAAATTTTAAATACTGTTCCAAAATTTTCATAGAAGATAAAAAATTTCAAGTTCTCTTCTGAATTTTACCAAAGAACACAATTCAATTCTAATTTCTCCAGAGAAAATAAAAATCTTCCACTTCAGTTCTGTATTGCACAAAGACATAAAGAAATTTAAAATTCAATTCTAAATTTTTCGGTGGAAGATAGAAAAAGTAATACCATACTTGTGAATATTTTCCCAGAAGATAAAAAGTTCTAGTTCAATTTAAAATTTTCTCAACGAAGTGAAGAAAAGTTCAAGTTCTCTTCTGAATTTTACCAAAGAACACACTTCAATTCTAATTTCTCCAGAGAAAATAAAAATCTTCAACTTCAGTTTTAAGTTCCCCAAAGACATAAAGAAATTTAAAGTTCTATTCTAAATTTATCTGTAGTAGATAGAAAAAGCTATACCATAGTTGTGAATATTTTCCCGGGAGATAAAAAGTTCTAGTTCAATTTTTAATTTTCTCAACGAAGTGAAGAAAAGTTTAAGTTCTATTCTGAATTTTCACAATGAAAAAGAAATTAGTTATTGATCATTTCTATTTTTCCAAATAATATAAAAATTTTCCACTTTAGTTCAGATTTGTCTCGAAGAGATGAAAAATTTTAAATACTGTTCCAAATTTTCACAGAAGATAAAAAAAGTTCAAGTTCTCTTCTGAATTTTATCAAAGAACACAATTCAATTCTAATTTCTCCACAGAAAACAAAAATCTTCCACTTTAGTTCTCTATTTCACAAAGACATGAAGAAATTTAAAGTTCAATTCTAAATTTTTCGGAGGAAGATAGAAAAAGTAATACCATACTTGTGAATATTTTCCCGGAAGATAAAAAGTCCTAGTTCAATTTAAATTTTCTCAACGAAGTGAAGAAAAGTTCAAGTTCTCTTCTGAATTTTACCAAAGAACACACTTCAATTCTAATTTCTCTCGAGAAAATAAAAATCTTCCAGTTCAGTTTTAAGTTCCCCAAAGACATAAAGAAATTTAAAGTTCTATTCTAAATTTTTTCCGTAGTAAATAGAAAAAGCTATACCATAGTTGTGAATATTTTCCCGGAAGATAAAAAGTTCTAGTTCAATTTTTAATTTTCTCAACGAAGTGAAGAAAAGTTCAAGTTCTATTCTGAATTTTCTCAATGAAAAAGAAATTAGTTATTGATCATTTCTATTTTTCCAAATAATATAAAAATTTTCCACTTTAGTTCAGATCTGTCTCGAAGAGATGAAAAATTTAAAATACTGTTCCAAATTTTTAACAGAAGATAAAAAAGTTCAAGTTCTCTTCTGAATTTTACCAAAGAACACAATTCAATTTTAATTTCTCCAGAGAAAATAAAAATCTTCCACTTTAGTTCTTTATTTCACAAAGACATAAAGAAATTTAAAGTTCTATTCTAAATTTATCTGTAAGTAGATAGAAAAAGCTATACCATAGTTGTGAATATTTTCCCGGAAGATAAAAAGTTCTACTTCAATTTTTAATTTTCTCAACGAAGTGAAGAAAAGTTCAAGTTCTTTTCTGAATTTTCTCAATGAAAAGAAATTAGTTATTGATCATTTCTATTTTTCCAAATAATATAAAAAATTTCCACTTTAGTTTAGATCTGTCTCGAAGAGATGAAAAATTTAAAATACTGTTCCAAATTTTTCACAGAAGATAAAAAAGTTCAAGTTCTCTTCTGAATTTTACCAAAGAACACAATTCAATTCTAATTTCTTCAGAGAAAACAGAAATCTTCCACTTTAGTTCTTTATTTCACAAAGACATAAAGAAATTTAAAGTTCAATTCTAAATTTTTCCGTGGAAGATAGAAAAGTAATACCATACTTGTGAATATTTTCAAGGAAGATAAAAAGTTCTAGTTCAATTTTAAATTTTCTCAACGAAGTGAAGAAAAGTTCAAGTTCTCTTCTGAATTTTTTTAAAGAAGAGAAAAAAGTTAGATCGATTCTGAATCTCTTTGAGAAAAATCGGAACTGTATTCAAGAAAATTTAGAATTAAAGTGAAACTTTTTATCTTCACTGGAAAATAATCACAATCATAGTATAACTTTTCCTATCTTCTATGGAGAAACTTAGAACTGAACTTTAAATTTTTTATGTCTTTGAGAAATTAATAACTGAAGTGGAAGGTTTTTTCATTTCCATTGGTAAAATTCAGAATTGAGCTAACTTTTTTCTCTTCTTTAAGAAAATTCAGAAGAGAACTTGAACATTTTGCACTTCTTCGAGAAAACTCAGAATTAGAGTGGAGCTCCTTATCTTCATGTCGAATACTCACAATAAATGTATAACTTTTTCTATCTTCTATGAAAAATTCGGAAGAGAACTTTAAATTTTTCATCTCTTTGAGAAAAATCGGAACTGAATTTATGAAAAATTAGAAATAAAGTGAAACTTTTGATCTTCACTGGAAAATAATCACAATCATAGTATTACTTTTTCTATCTTCCATCTAAAAATTTAGAATAGAACTTTAAATTTCTTTATTTCTTTGTGAAATAAAGAACTGAAGTGGAAAGTTTTTATTTTCCCTAGAAAAATAGAGTTAATCAATAACTTATTTCTTTTCCATAGAGAAAATTCATAAGAGAAGTTGAACTTTTCTTCACTTCATTGAGAAAATTTAAAATTGAAGTAGAACTTTTTATCTCCCAGGAAAATATTCACAACTATGATATTACTTTCTCTATCTTCCACCGAAAAATTTAGAATAGAACTTGAAATTTCTTTATGACTTTGTGAAATAAAGAACTGAAGTGGAAGATTTTTATTTACTCTGGAGAAATTAGAAATGAATAGTGTTCTTTGGTAAAATTCAGAAGAGAACTTGAACTTTTTATATTCTGTGAAAAAATTGGAACTGTATTTTAAATTTTCATCTCTTTGAGACAAATCTGAACTGAAGTGGAAAATTTTTATATTATTTGGAAAAATAGAATTGATCAATAACTAATTTCTTTTTCATTGAGAAAATTCAGAACAGAACTTGAACTTTTCTTCACTTCGTTGAGAAAATTAAAAATTGAATTAGAACTTCTTATCTTCAGGGAAATATTCAGAACTATGGTATAGCTTTTTCTATCTACTACGGAAAAATTTAGAATAGAACTTTAAATTTCTTTATGTCTTTGGGGGACTTAAAACTGAAGTTTAAGATTTTTATTTTCTCTGCAGAAATTAGAATTGAAGTTTGTTCTTTGGTAAAATTCAGAAGCAAACTTGAACTTTTCTATCTTCTATGAAAAATTTGGAACAGTTTAAAAAATTTTTTCATCCCTTTGAGATAACTTATTTCTTTTTCAGAGAGAAAATTCAGAAGAGAACTTGAACTTTTCTTCACTTCGTTGAGAAAATTTAAAATTGAACTAGAACTTTTTATCTTCCGTGAAAATATTCACAAGTATGGTATTACTTTTTCTATCTTCCACCGAAAAATTTAGAATTGAACTTTAAATTTCTTTATGTCTTTGTGAAATAAAGAACTGAAGTGGAAGATTTTTGTTTTCTCTGGAGAAATTAGCATTGAATTGTGTTCTTTGGTAAAATTCAGAAGAGAACTTGAACTTTTTTATCTTCTGTGAAAAATTTGGAACAGTATTTTAAATTTTTCATCTTTTCGAGACAGATCTGAACTAAAGTAAAATTTTTATATTATTTGGAAAAATAGAAATGATCAATAACTAATTTCTTTTTCATTGAGAAAATCCAGAATAGAACTTGAACTTTTCTTCACTTCGTTGAGAAAATTAAAAATTGAACTAGAACTTTTTATCTTCCGGGAAAATATTCACAACTATGGTATTGCTTTTTCTATCTACTTACAGATAAATTTAGAATAGAACTTTAAATTTCTTTATGTCTTTGGGGAACTTAAAACTTAAGTGGAAGATTTTTATTTTCTCTGTAGAAATTAGAATTGAAGTGTGTTCTTTGGTAAAATTCAGAAGAGAACTTGAACCTTTCTTCACTTCGTTGAGAAAATTTTAAATTGAACTAGAACTTTTTATCTTCCGGGAAAATATTCACAAGTATGGTATTACTTTTTCTATCTTCCACCGAAAAATTTAGAATTGAACTTTAAATTTCTTTATGTCTTTGTGAAATAAAGAACTGAAGTGGAAGATTTTTATTTTCTCTGGAGAAATTAGAATTGAATTGTGTTCTTTGGTAAAATTCAGAAGAGAACTTGATCTTTTTTATCTTCTGTGAAAAATTTGGAACTGTATTTTAAATTTTTCATCTCTTCGAGACAGATCTGAACTAAAGTGGAAAATTTTTATATTATTTGGAAAAATAGAAATGATCAATAACTAATTTCTTTTTCATTGAGAAAATTCAGAATAGAACTTGGACTTTTCTTCACTTCGTTGAGAAAATTAAAAATTGAACTAGAACTTTTTATCTTCCGGGAAAATATTCACAACTATGGTATAGCTTTTTCTACTTACTACGGAAAAAATTTAGAATAGAACTTTAAATTTCTTTATGTCTTTGGGGAACTTAAAACTGAACTGGAAGATTTTTATTTTCTCTGGAGAAATTAGAATTGAAGTGTGTTCTTTGGTAAAATTCAGAAGAGAACTTGAACTTTTCTTCACTTCGTTGAGAAAATTTAAATTGAACTAGAACTTTTTATCTTCCGGAAAATATTCACAAGTATGGTATTACTTTTTCTATCTTCCACCGAAAAATTTAGAATTGAACTTTAAATTTCTTTATGTCTTTGTGAAATAGAGAACTAAAGTGGAAGATTTTTGTTTTCTCTGGAGAAATTAGAATTGAATTGTGTTCTTTGATAAAATTCAGAAGAGAACTTGAACTTTTTTATTTTCTGTGAAAAATTTGGAACAGTATTTTAAATTTTTCATCTCTTCGAGACAGATCTGAACTAAAGTGGAAAATTTTTATATTATTTGGAAAAATAGAAATGATCAATAACTAATTTCTTTTCATTGTGAAAATTCAGAATAGAACTTGAACTTTTCTTCACTTCGTTGAGAAAATTAAAAATTGAACTAGAACTTTTTATCTTCCGGGAAAATATTCACAACTATGGTATAGCTTTTTCTATCTACTACAGATAAAATTAGAATAGAACTTTAAATTTCTTTATGTCTTTGGGTAACTTAAAACTGAAGTGGAAGATTTTTATTTTCTCTGGAGAAATTAGAATTGAAGTGTGTTCTTTGGTAAAATTCAGAAGAGAACTTGAACTTTTCTTCACTTCGTTGAGAAAATTTTAAATTGAACTAGAACTTTTTATCTTCCGGGAAAATATTCACAAGTATGGTATTACTTTTTCTATCTTCAACCCAAAAATTTGGAATTAAACTTAAAATTTCTTTATGTCTTTCTGAAATAAAGAACTGAAGTGGAAGATTTTTATTTTCTCTGGAGAAATTAGAATTGAATTGTGTTCTTTGGTAAAATTCAGAAGAGAACTTGAACTTTTTTATCTGCCATGAAAAATTTGGAACAGTATTTAAAATTTATTCATCTCTTTGAGAAAAATCTGATCCGAAGTGGAAAATTTGTATATTATTTGGAAAAATAGAAATGATTAATAACTAATTTCTTTTTCATTGAGAAAATTCAGAATAGAACATGAACTTTCTTCACTTCGTTGAGAAAATTGAAAATTGAACTAGAACTTTTTGTCTTCCGGGAAAATATTCACAACTATGATATAGCTTTTTCTATCTACTACAGAAAATTTTAGAATAGAACTTTGAATTTCTTTATGTCTTTGGGGAACTTAAAACTGAAGTGGAAGATTTTTATTTTCTCTGGAGAAATTAGAATTGAAGTGTGTTCTTTGGTAAAATTCAGAAGAGAACTTGAAATTTTCTTCACTTCATTGAGAAAATTTAAAATTGAAATAGAACTGCTTATCTTTTGAGAAAATATTCACAACTATGATACAGCTTTTTCTATCTACTAAGGAAAAATTTAGAATTTGTAAAATTGGTTTAAGAAGGATATTAAGAAAAGAACTTGTTCTGAAAAGATATAATAAAGCCTTTTGAAAAGTATTGCTTGATCTTGGGGTGTGCAAAAAAGTCGCAAAGTAAAGTTGTGGTGAAAAAGATAACTACTTCAACTTGTAAAATTGGTTTAGGAAGGACTTGTTTTGAAAAGATATAATAAAGCCTTTTGGAAAGTATTGCATGGTGTTGGGGCACTCAAAAAGCTGTAAAGTAAATTTGTGGGTGAAAAGGATGGGTACTTCAACTTGTAAAATGGGTTTAGGAAGGACATTATGAAAATAACTTGTTCTGAAATGCCTTTTGAAAAGTATTGCTGGGTGTTGGAGCATTCAAGAAGCAGTATAGTAAAGTTGTGGGTGAAAAGGATGGGTACTTCAACTTGTAAAATGGGTTTAGGATGGACATTAAGAAAATAACTTGTTCTGAAATGCCTTTTGAAAAGTATTGCTGGGTGTTGGAGCATTGAAGAAGCAGTATAGTAAAGTTGTGGGTGAAAAGGATGGGTACTTCAACTTGTAAAATGAGTTTAGGAAGGACATTATGAAAAGAACTTGTTCTGAAATGCCCTTTGAAAAGTATTGCTTGGTGTTGGAGCATTCAAAAGCTGTAAAGTAAAGTTGTGGGTGAAATGGATGGGTTCTTCAAGTTGTAAAATAGGTTTAGGAGGGACATTAAAAAAGAACTTATTGTGAAATGCCCTTTGAAAAGTATTGCCTGGTGTTGGGGCACTCAAAAAGCTGTAAAGTAAATTTGTGGGTGAAAAGGATGGGTACTTCAACTTGTAAAATGGATTTAGGATGGACATTAAGAAAATAACTTGTTCTGAAAAGATATAATAAAGCCTTAAAAGAAAAGATATAATAAAGCCTTAAAAAAGTGTTAAAACATGGGGAGGGGACTCTTTGGGGCCCGGGGAGGCCTTTGTGGGTCCGGGGGGCCCTTGGGGGCCGGGTGGTCCTTTGGGAGCCCTGGGGACCTTGGGGGGCCGGGTACTTCCTTCGGGGTTGGGGTAGGGGGATCGGAGCCCTTTGGGGTTGGGGTAGGGGACCTCACATCTTTTAAAATGTCTTTAACTGTTTCGCCCAAATAATACCCTAAAATCTCTAAAACGGTTTCGCCCAAATTACCCTAAACGTAATTTCAGCGTATTCCTTTTGTTTTGAAATCCCTGCGCTGTCATATTTTGAAATTCCTATGAAACCCTTTCCCGCGTTAATCTCTTCATCTCTAAAATCAAAACATTCGCCCGGAGATAATTCCCCTTTCATGACAAATCAATCAACCTTGACATCATCTGTCAGACATTAATAAACTTCACCCGGAAACAATTCTCTTGGACGAACACCAAAGACATTAATAAACTTCACCCAGAAACAATTCTCCTGGACGAACACCAAAGACATTAATAAACTTCGCCCGGAAACAATTTTCCTGGACGATCACTAATTTCTCGGAAATGTGTTCTCCCTGGGGATTCCATGCCCATATATGGTGCCCCGTCGGACTGACGGCACAGGTGTTCTCCCTAGGGACTCTATGCCCATATATGGACTCCCGTCGGCATTAAACTAAATTGTAGATGGCAGCAGTGGTGCCCGTCACGAGTCGATAAGGGGGTTCTACTAATGTGTCCCTTTCCCTTTGGACGATAAAACTATACAAGTGCTGTATCAAGTATAACTCACGAAAATCTTGTTAATTTTTGTCAACTTTTCAACTTTTTAGCATCCCTGCTTTCAATAAAAAAAATAAAGGTATTATCACTTAAATATAATAACTCCCTATGCCCCCCCCCTCTGGATACCATCTTGATAGGATACCGTCTTTGCTTTAAATAAAAAAAATAATTAACTTATTGGCATCCCTGCTTTCAAAAAAAAAAATCTCGAGATATTATCCTTTAAATGTAATACCTCCCTATCCCTCCCCCTCCTGGATACCACCTTGAAAGGATATCGTCTCAGCTTTACATTAAAAAATAATCTACTTAATAATTAACTAGGTCACTATATGGTTCAAACAAACACGCAGAATAACGTTAAACAGCTTAGTTTTCCTTGAAAAAAATGAGGGTATGAGTAAAGGGATACAAAGACAACAACAAAAGTGTCGAAACTATTCAGATATACCTCAAATTATTGGAAAACTGAGTCGTAGATTCGCCGTGGCATTCAATAAGATCCAAATAATCTAATTAAAAGGGAGCACACACAAAAGCCAAATTAGGCCAGTAACCTATGAGAATTGCAAAACACCCAAGACAATGAACCAGTCCCAATGGGGGGCCCTGGGTCTATCAAAATATTTCGATGGTTTCCCCAGGAATTTGATATCATTTTCTTCCACCTCCGCTTTAAATGAAAAAAAATAATTATCTTTTTGGCATCCCTGCTTCCAATAAAAAATGAGGTATTATCATTTAAAAATCATAGCCCCCTATCCCCTCCCCCTATAGGCAATAATTTACAATTTTTTTATGAATCATATTTTTGGGGTAACTTCCGTTTCAGTCTTTCATTCCCCAACCTTGTACATAGTTTAGTCTATAGCTAAATTTTGTCTTAATAGAAGGGTTTTTTTTTGGGGGGGGGGGGTAAAAGTTTTTCAGAAAGAAGATTATATTTTCTTTAATCTATCAGGTGTTCAACAATTGAGTGTTAAACATTAAGAAAATCTTATCAATTCAATTTCAAAAGAAAAACTATAAATTTCAAAAACCAACTGAAGATTGAAGGTGTATAGTAGTGAATGCGTTCTATAATTCTATTCAACTTGAAAATAAAATTCTTGACTACAAATAATGTAAGAAATAGCAATTGGGAAACTGCATTCGAAATGATTTAAACTCATTCCATAAAGACGGTACTTTTTTTGACAACAAATGAAGAACTGTGTATAGTGCAGTATTTGCAATTGCATATTGCATATGTCTGGTTTCTATGAAAAGCAACAAAGGAGACGAAAATTAACGAACAAGAGAGTAGTGAAAAATTATGGTATGCAAAGTCATATTTGGCAAGGAAAGTCACTGGTGATAAATCGCTAGGGGTGGAACCGTGATTGCGTGATTTTCGGGGATTCTGGGATTCCAAATTTTTTTTTCGGGGTGACGCATAGATTTTCGGGTAAATACCCGAAAATTTGAGGATAGTGCAAGCCCTGATTGAATTCTAATCAGGAGAATCGAAATACTAAACCAAACGAGAAAGAAAAGCTCCGACTTTGCGGTTGACGCAATAAAGAATTGCCGCAAAATTAATTTAAAGTCAGCAGAAATCCACCGCTTCTGCCGGTGGCGGCGCCGGCATCGGGGTTTAAGTATATGTATATTAAACTGACAATGCACATTCATTTGTATTTTTTCAGTAAAGTGCAAATTATGCTCTGGCCTTGGGACGGCATAGGGGTTATGTTAATTTCTGTTCGTTTTGGGTTTCATTTATTTATCGATGCTGAGTTGTGGTAGTTTCAAGCTTGGTAGGGTATTTGATTTTATTTTTGATCATTTTTGGTTTAATGGAGTTCTTTACTTTTCTTTGAAAAACTTATATTGTGGAAAAAGTATTTTTTAATTAATTTCTGTTCGTTTTATATTGAAATAATCTTTTCAGGGGAAAAGAAAATAATACTTTAAATCTTTTCGTTTTTTTAAAGACTGTATAGTTTGGACTGCTATTTGTATACTGGAGAAAAATTTTCAGCAATTTTTACAACATACACCCTTTTAAAATCTGGACACAAATATTAGTGTTTAATTTAGCTTCATACCTCCTCTAGTTGACCTGAAATAGAAAACTTGATACCATTCGTAAAAAAAAATCTGTTTACTTTCTTTGATAGCTTGGATACACTTATGCTATTTTGATTTGGTTATATTTTAAGAGCAGAAGTAGCCCCGAAAGTTTGAACATAGTACCCTCAGTCGTTCTTGGGATACTGCTGAGATGACTCATTGGGAATTATAATCAACATAGTGCATTTTGATTTAATCTTAAGGCAACATTTTGTTTTTAAACATGATGGGCAAGTGGGAGGCTGGACGTGAGAGGGGGACTAGTTAGCCCCAAATCCCTTTCGACTATTAAAAAGGGCATTAGCCGTTTCTATTTCCAATCGGATGAGCCCTTTCTCAAGTTTCTACGACAAAACTTTCAATAAAAACCTTATATGTCCCCAGGGCATAACTTGCAACCCTTACCCTGAGGGCTGTGGGGGGAGTGTCATCCTCAAAGATATAATTTCCAGAACTTTCATCTGCTTTGAACAAAATGGCTATCTCAAAATTTTGATTGGATGTGTTTGGATAAATGGTGGGCGTGGAAGGGGTGTTAGTTGCCTTCCAATCACTTTTGACTATTAAAAAGGGCACTAGCCATTTCAATTTCAAATCAAATGGGCCCTTTTAAAGATTCTACGACAACGTTTTACATAAAAACCTTATATTTCTCCATGGCATAACTTACAGCCCTTGCCCTGAGGGCTGTGGGGGGGAGGGGGGGTTGTCATCCTTAAAGACCTAATTTCCAGAACTTTCAACTACGTTGAACAAAATAGCGATCCCAAAATTTTGATTGGATATGTTTGGGGAAAAGGTGGGCGTGATAGGGGGGTTAGTTACCCTCCAATCACCTTCGACTATTAAAAAGGGCACTAGCCCTTTGAATTTCTAATCGAATGAGCCTTTTTGAAGTATCTAAGACAACGCTTTCTATAAAAACCTTATATGCCCCCAGGGCACAACTTACAACCCTTGCCCTGAGGGCTCTGGGGGGCTGTCCTCCTCAGAAACATAATTTCTATCTGGAAATAAACTACGTTGAACAAAATGGCTATCTCAAAATTTGGATTTGATGTGTTTGGGGAAATGGTGGGCGTGAAAGGGGTAGTTGCCCTCACAGCCCTCAGGGCAAGGGTTGTAAGTTATACCCTGGAGGCATAAACGGTTTTTATTGAAAGCTTTGTCGTAGAAACTTCAAAAAGGGCTCATTAGATTGAAAATTCAAAGGCTAGTGCCCCTTTTAATGGCTGAAAGTGATTGGAGCGCAACTATCCCCCCTCTCACGCCCACTTATTCCCCAAACCCATCCAATCAAATTTTTGAGATAGCCATTTTGTTCAACGTAGTTGAAAATTTTGGAAATTAGGTCTTTTAGGTTGACCAACAACCCCCCCCCCCCCACCACCACCACAGACCTGAGGGCAATGGTTGTGCCCTGGTGGAATATAAGGTTTTTATAGAAAGTATTGTCGTAGAAACTTCAAAAGGGGCTCATTCAATTGAAAATTTAAAAAGCTATTGCCCTTTTTAATAGTCGAAAGTGATTGGAAGGCAATTAATACCCCTTTCACTCCCACCCTTTCCCCAAATACATCCAATAAAAGTTTTGAGATATCAATTTTGTTCAACGTAGTTGAAAATTTTGTAAATTATATCTTTGAGCAGGACACTTCTTCTACTGTCTTCAGGGCAAGGGTTATACGTTATGCTCTGGGGGCATATATGATTCTTATGGAAATAATGCTCGTATAAAATTCAAAGAGGGCCCATTTTATTGGAAATTGAAAGCTTTAGTTCACTTTTTAAACGTCAAAAGGTATCGGAGGGTAACCAACCCCTCCCCTCACGCCCTTATTTCCCAAATGCATCCGATAAAAATTTTGAGATAGCTATTTTGTTAAAAACAGTTCAAAGGTCATATAACAAAAACTCCGGTGTCGACATAATCCCCTACAGCCCGGAGGCAGGCATTGTAAGTAATGCCCTGGGGGCATATATGGTTCTTATCTAAGGGATGCTCGAATAAACTTCAAAGAGGGCTCGTTTGATTGGAAATTGAAAGTACTAGTTCAATTTGTAAGAGTCAAAAGAGATTGGAGGGCATCTTGCTCCCTCCCCCCTCCGCGCCCTTTTTTCTCAAACCCATCTGATAAGACCTTTGAGATAGCCATTTTTTTTCAAAAATAGTTCGAAGACCATATAAAGAAAACTCCGGGATCGACACAGCCCCTCAGAGCCAGAGGGCAGGCGTTGTAAGTTATACCCTGGGGGAATATATGGTGTTTATGGAAGGGATGCTCTTAAAAACTTCAGAGAGGGCTCATTTGATTGGAAATTGAAAGTTCTAGTTCAATTTTTGAGACTCAAAAGAGATTGGAGGGCATCTAGCCCCCTCTGTCCCTTTTTTCTCGAATGCATCCGATAATATTTTTTAGATAGCCATTAAGTTAAAAATTGTTCAAAAGTCAGATAACAAAACTCAGGTGTCGACACATCCCTTCAGGGCCCGGGGACAGGCGTTGTAAGTAATGCCCTGGGGGCATATATGGTTTTTATGGAAGGGATGCCCGTAAAAACTTCAAAGAGGGCTCATTTGATTAGAAATTGAAAGGTCTAGTTCAGTTTTTAAGAGTAAAAAGAGATCAGAGGGCAACTATCCCCCCACGCCCCTTTTCCCCCAAATGCATCCGATAAAAATTTTGAGATAGCCATTTTGTTACAAATAGTTTAAAGGTCAGATAAAAAACTCCGGTGTCGACACAACCATCCAGGGCCCGGGGGCAGGCATTGCAAGTTATGCCCTGGTGGTATATATGGTTCTTTTGGAAGGGATGCTCGTATAAAGTTCAGAGAGGATTAATTTGAATGGAAATTGAAAGTTCTAGTTCAATTTTAAGAGTCAAAAGAGATCGGAGGGCCCCTAGCCCCCCACGCCCTTTTTTCCCTAAACCCATCCGATAAAAATTTTGAGACAGCCATTTTTTAAAAATAGTTCAAAGGTCAGATAACAAAAACTTCGATGTCGACACAACCCCCCAGGGCCCGGGGGGACAGGCATATAAGCTATGTTCTGGGGCCGTATATGGTTCTTATGAAAGGTATAATCGTATAAGCTTCAGAGAGGGCTCATTTGAATGGAAATTAAAAGTTCTAGTTTATTTTCTCAGAGTAAAAAAAGATCGCAGGGCAAGTAGCTCCTTCCTCCCTCCACGCCTTTGGGTTTTCCGGATGGATAAACCCATCCGATAAAATTTGAGGTGACTATTTTGTTAAAAATAGTTCAAACATCAGATATTAAAATTCCGGGGTCGACACAAACCCCCAGGGCCCATGGACAGGTGTTGTAAGTTATACTCTAGGGGTATATATGGTTCTTGTAGAAGGGATGCCCACATAAACTTCAGAGAGGGCTCATTTGATTGAAAATAAGAAGTTCTAGTTCACTTTTAAAGAGTCAAAAGAGACCGAAGGGCAATTAGCCCTCCCCCCCACACCCTTTTTCCCCAAACCCATCCGATAAAAATTTGGAGATAGCCATTTTGTTCAAAATAGTTAAAATATCAGATAATAAATACTCCGAGGTTGACACAAACCCATTTTTCCCTTTGATATTGCTAGTTTGATACCAGTTTTGATACTTTGATGAATATTTGATTTTTTTTTTAAGTTTGATTTTGAAATAAGTAATTTTTAAAAACTTGAAAATTTTTGCAATCAAAAACGAACCAAAATCAATTGATAAAAAATTTCCGAAAAATTTGTTTTTCAAAAAGCAAAGGCCACTTTAAACTTAAGCTCAGCAGATACAAATACCTGTTAAAATTCAAACTCAAAACGACCAGAAATTACAATTAAAGAATAAATGAAACCCAAAACGAACAGAAATTAAATAAACAATCATAGCAAAAAACATACAACAAGTAATAATATACATGAATAATTATATCTTAAAGCGAGTAATGCTTAGATTAAATATGAAAATCAAGCTTAAAACGAAAAAAATATCTTGCTATTGAAGTATAAATGAAACTTAAAACGAACAGAAATTAAATAAACAATCAATGCAAACAAACATACGATAGCTATTAATGTAAATGAATAAATAAATCTTGAAACGAGTGAAACTTAAATTGAATATGCAAATCAAGCTTGCAACGAAATAAAATCACTACAAACAAAAGTTTGGGTATCGCCTCCTTCTCTCACTGAAAAAGTCTAAAACCTACTGCGTCATTGGCACTTTACTGAAAACTGTATGTGTCTTGAACAGTCTTGGAAAGTATAAACAACATCAAATTGAATATTTGATGTATAATGATATTAATTGTGGAAAGATCCATCATTTCAAGAATTTATGTCAATGTAATTTTATTTCTATTTTCAGTGCTCTAAGAACTGGAAAAGAAAATATTTGTAATATAATTAGTTTTCATTTAAGCGCCAATGACGCAGTAGGCTTTTGGTTTTTATTTTCAGTCAAGGAAGGGGGCAGTATCCAAACACTTGTTTGTAGTGAAACTATATTCGTCTTGAACAATTTTAGAAAGAATTAATAAATTAAACTGATATTTGATGTATAATGATATTAATTGCTGAAAGCTCATCGGTTCAAAATTTTACTACAACTTTAATGTTTATTTTCAATATTAAGTACAAAGAAAATATTTGTAATAAAATTGGTTTTCAGTAAATGACGCAGCAGGTTTTAGACTCTTACAGTGAGAGAAGGAGGCGATACCCGAACTCTTGTTTGTAGTGATTTTTGTTCGTTTCAAGCTTGATTTGCATATTCAATTTAAGTTTCATTCATTTTAAGATTTATTTATTCATTTACATTAATATCTATCGTATGTTTGTTTGCATTGATTGTTTATTTAATTTCTGTTTGTTTTCAGTTTCATTTATACTCTAATACCAAAATATTTTTTTTCGTTTAAAGCTTGATTTTCGTACTCAATAGAAGCATTACTCGCTTTAAGATTTATTTATTCATTTATATTATTATTTGTTGTATGTATTTTGCTATGATTGTTTATTTAATTTCTGTTTGTTTTGGGTTTCATTTATTCTTTAATATTGATTTCTGATCGTTTTGAGTTTGAATTTTAACAGGTATTTGTATCTACTGAGCCTAAGTTTAAAATGGCCTTTACTTTTCTTTGAAATACCTTTTTTTCGGAAAGCTTTTTTAATTAATTAGGAAAAGGAGGAATTTTTGATTCTAGGCGTGTTTGAAAAGGCTAAGGGTATTAAGGTGAAAATAAATAAGGAGTGTATCCAATATCACAAGAACAGATGAGGGTGTAAAGTTTAAACTTTTAAAGCATTTTAAGGAAGATATTAATAGATGGTCGGTGGTTAACCAGTCCCCTTCTAAATCCTTTTTTAGCTTCGCTCCCTCCAAAGATGTCTGATCATAATTTTGAAACAGCCATCTCGTTCAAAATAGTCGATAAAGTCAAATAGCTATATCTCCAGCGATGATTTAAGCCCCACATCCCCTGGGGCAAGTGTTGTAAGATGTATAAGTTGCCCATTGTTTATATACGAGGTTGGCTATTGGGGAAAGGTAGCATGTTTGATCTTGAGTCTCCAAAAGGCTAAAAATACAAAGATAAAACTTTTAGAAAATAGCAATTGAGATGTCAAACAAAATCAAAGCATTCTAAATGCAGGAGGGTTTTTGAAAGAACACAACAGCGATATCTAAGGCGAAATTATATCTAAAGCAATATCAACAGCAATATTTTCATTTAGACTGCAAAAGTCTAATGACTACTGCGTGATTTGCGCTTTGCTGAAAACGAAATTATATTACGAATTTTTTATTATGTACTTACAACATTGAAAATAAAAATAAAAATTGCAGTGAAATAAAATCTTTAACTGCTGATATTTCAGCAGTTAATATCATTATCAATTATACAGTTTAATTTTATTAGTTCTTTCCAAGGACTGTTCAAGACACATATAGTTTTCAATAAAGCGTAAATGACACAGTAGGCTTTAGACTTTTACATTTAGGGAAGGGGGCAGTAGCCAAACTCTTGTTTGTAGTGATTTCCGTTCGTTTTAAGTCTGCATTGAATATTGAATATAAATTTTACTCGCTTTAAGATTTATTTATGTTAATACATGTTGTATGTTTGTTTGCTATGATTGTTTATTTAATTTATGTTCGTTTTGAAATTCTTTGATAATAATTTTTGTTTGTTCTGAGTTTCAACATCTACAATATGAACTTTATATCTGACTGTCTTAATTTTAATATGGCTCTTTTTTTACTATTCTTTGAAAGTTTTCTTTTTCGGACAGTTTTTTTTCAATTTTATTTTTCAATTAATTTTGAATTTGTTTGATTAATTCTGTGTGACTCCACAGAAACGAATGTGCCACCACGAGGCGTTACTGAAAATATCTAAAATATTAGTAGAGATGACCCTATTGACCCTACTGGGGCACCATATATGGGCATAGAGTCATTAGGGAGAATGATTGCGTAATCGGTCAATGGCCTCTTTCTCCAGGTGTGTTTTTGGCACGTCCTCAGCGAAGGTCAATGTTGTTATTGTTTCCGAGGCAAAATGCCAAGGTCATTGTTGTTTTGAACAGAGTCATTAGAGAGAACACGTGGTTAATGGGGTCAATGTTGTTGTTGTAAGTGCACGCTCGAGGCAGATGTCAAGGTCAATGTTGTTATTGTTATTCGAGCCAGATGTTATGAGGTTCCGGGAAACAGTTAATTAATGTCTGACAGATGACGTCAAGTTAATTAATGTCTTTGCATATCCAAAGAGAATTGTCTCCGAGAAACAGTTAGATCACACATGATGTCATGATTGATTGATTGACACGAAAGGGGAATTAATTTGTTATTCTAAAGAGAATTGATTCACGAAAGGGAAATTAATTTGTTGTTTCTAACAAGAGAATCGTTTCCGAGCAGACGTATTGATCTTAGCGCGCGAAAAGGTTTCCAAATAATTTGAAATGCATTGGCGCAGAGATGCCAAACAAAAGGAACATGCCGAAATTCCGTTTAGGGATAATTTTGGCGAAACCGTTTTAGCTATTTTATGGAACTATTTCGGCGAAACAGCTAGAGACATTTTAAAAGGTGATTTTTGAAGAGATTTTGGAGGAGGTTTTGAGTGTGGTCGTTATAATACACAAGTTGTATTTTAACAGTGTTGTGAGGTCCTCTACCCCAACCCAAAGGCTTCTCATACCCCACCCCAACCCCGAAGGAAGCCCCGGTCCTCAAAGGCCCCCCAAGCTCTCAAAGGGCCACCGGAGCCAGCAAAGGCCCACCCAGACCCCCAAAGGCCATCCCGGGTCCCCCAGAGGCCCATCGAGCTCCCGAAGGACCAACGGGATCCCAAAGGCACTCCACCGGCCCCCAAATGTCCCCCAGGCCCTCAACTGCCCTCCCTGTGCCCCGAAGGAAGCCCCCGGTCCTCAAAGGCCCCCCAAGCTCTCAAAGGGCCACCGGAGCCACCAAAGGCCCACCCAGACCCCCAAAGGCCATCCCCGGGTCCCCCAGAGGCCCATCGAGCTCCCGAAGGACCAACGGGATCCCAAAGGCACTCCACCGGCCCCCAAATGTCCCCCAGGCCCTCAACTGCCCTTCCTGTGCCCCGAAGGAAGCCCCCGGTCCTCAAAGGCCCCCCAAGCTCTCAAAGGGCCACCGGAGCCACCAAAGACCCACCCAGACCCCAAAGGCCATCCCCGGGTCCCCCAGAGGCCCATCGAGCTCCCGAAGGACCAACGGGATCCCAAAGGCACTCCACCGGCCCCCAAATGTCCCCCAGGCCCTCAACTGCCCTCCCTGTGCCCCGAAGGAAGCCCCCCGGTCCTCAAAGGCCCCCAAAGCTCTCAAAGGGCCACCGGAGCCCCCAAAGGCCCACCCAGACCCCCAAAGGCCATCCCCGGGCCACCCAAAGGCCCTCCCCAGGCTTCCAAAGGCCCTCCCTCGGTCCCCAAAGGTCCCCCAGGCTCCCAACTGGCCCCCGGACCCCCAAAGGCCTTCCCCCGGCACCCAAAGGTCCACCGGACTCCCAAAGGACCAATCGGCACTCAGGGGCCCCCAGACCCCCAAAGGCCCTTCCCGGGCTCCCAAAGGACCACCCAGCCCTTGCTTTAGTTTTAGTTAAAAGTATAGAATGTTTTAGCTTAGAGTCTTAACTTAGAGTTCTTGTTGAAGTTCTAGTTTAGTTTAATTTTAGTTAAGAGTTTGATGTTTTACCTTTGAATTTCAGTTGGAGTTTTAGTTTGGTTTAGTTAAGAGTTTGGTGTTTTAGCTTAGAGTCTTAGCTTAGAGTTTAAGTTAGAGTTGAAGTTTATTTTAGTATTAGTTAAGAGCCTAGAGTTTTTAGCTTAGAGTCTCAGCTTAGAGTTTTTTTTGTTAGAGTTCTAGTTTAGTTTAATTTTAGTTAAGAGTTTGATGTTTTACCTTTGAGTTTCAGTTAGAGTTCTAGTTTAGTTTAGTTTTAGTTAAGAGTTTAGAGTTTTTAGCTTAGAGTCATAGCTTAGAGTTTTTGTTGAAGTTCTAGTTTAGCTTAGTTTTAGTTAATAGTTTAGAGTTTTAGCTTAGAGTCTTAGCTTAGAGTTTTTTGTTGAAGTTCTAGCTTAGTTAAGAGTTTGATGTCTTACCTTTGAGTTTCAGTTAGAGTTCTAGTTTACTTTAGTTTTAGTTAAGAGTTTAGAGTTTTAGCTTAGAGTCTTAGCTTAGAGTTTTTGTTGAAGTTCTAGTTTAGTTAAGTTTTAGTAAATAGTTTAGAGTTTTAGCTTAGAGTCATAGCTTAGAGTTTTTGTTAGAGTTCTAGTTTAGTTTAATTTTATTTTAGAGTTTAGAGTTTTAGCTTAGTCCTAGCTTAGAGTTTTTTTTGTTAGAGTTCTAGTTTAGTCTAATTTTAGTTAAGAGTTTAGAGTTTTTAGCTTAGAGTCTTAGCTTAGAGTTTTTGTTGAAGTTCTAGTTTAGTTTAGTTTTAGTAAATAGTTTAGAGTTTTAGCTTAGAGTCTTAGCTTAAAGTTTTTGTTGAAGTTCTAGTTTAGTTTAGTTTTAGTTAAGAGTTTGATGTAATACCTTTGAGTTTCAGTTAGAGTTCTAGTTTAGTTTAGTTATAGTTAAGAGTTTAGAGTTTATAGCTTAGAGTCATAGCTTAGAGTTTTTGTTGAAGTTCTAGTTTAGTTTAGTTTTAGTTAATAGCTTAGAGTCTTAGCTTAGAGTTTTTGTTAGAGTTCTAGTTTAGTTTAATTTTAGTTAAGAGTTTGATGTCTTACCTTTGAGTTTCAGTTAGAGTTCTAGTTTAGTTTAGTTTTAGTTAAGAGTTTAGAGTTTTTAGCTTAGAGTCTTAGCTTAGAGTTTTTGTTGAAGTTCTAGTTTAGTTTAGTTTTAGTAAATAGTTTAGAGTTTTAGCTTAGAGTCTTAGCTTAAAGTTTTTGTTGAAGTTCTAGTTTAGTTTAGTTTTAGTTAATAGCTTAGAGTTTCAGTTAGAGTTCTAGTTTAGTTTACTTTTAGTTAAGAGTTTAGAGTTTTTTAGCTTAGAGTCTTAGCTTAGAGTTTTAGTTAGAGTTCTAGTTTAGTTTAGTTTTAGTTAAGAGTTCCGAGTTTTAGCTGAGTCTTAACTTAGAGTTTTTGTTAGAGTTCTAGTTTAGTTTAGTTTTAGTTTAGAGTTTTAGTTTAGACTTAGAGTTTCAATTAGAGTTCTAGTTTGGTTTAGTTAAAGTTACGAATTTAGAGTTTTAGCTTAGTGTCATAGCTTAGATTTTTACTTAAAGTGATAGTTTGGTTAAGTTTTAGTTAAGAGTTTCCAGTTTTAGCTGAGTCTTAGCTTAGAGTTTTTGTTAGAGTTCTTGTTTAGTTTAGTTTTAGTTAAGAGTTTAGAGTTATAGCTTAGAGTCTTAGTTTAGAGTTTTTGTTGAAGTTCTAGTTTAGTTTAGTTTTAGTTTAGAGTTTTAGCTAAGACATAGAGTTTTTGTTAGAGTTCTAGTTTAGTTTTAGTTAAGAGTTTAAAGTTTTACCTTAGAGTCTTAGCTTAAAGTTTTTGTTAGAGTTCTAATTTAGTTTAATTTTAGTTAAGAATTTGATGTTTTACCTTTGAGTTTCAGTTAGAGTTCTAGTTTAGTTTAATTTTAGTTAAGAGTTTAGTGTTTTACCTTAGAGTCATAGCTTAGAGTTTTAGTTAGAGTTCTAGTTTAGTTTTAGTTAAGAGTTTAGAGTTTTACCTTAGAGTCTTAGCTTAGAGTTTTTGTTAGAGTTCTAGTTTAGTTTAATTTTAGTTAAGAATTTGATGTTTTACCTTTGAGTTTCACTTAGAGTTCTAGTTTAGTTTAGTTAAGAGTTTGGTGTTTTAGCTTAGAGTCTTAGCATAGAGTTTTGGTTAGAGTTCTAGTTTATTTTAGTTTTAGTTATGAGTTTAGAGTTTTTAGCTTAGAGTCTTAGCGTAGAGTTTATGTTGAAGTTCTAGTTTAGTTTAGTTTTAGTTAATAGTTTAGAGTTTTAGCTTAGAGACTTAGCTTAGAGTTATAGTTTCAGTTTAGTTTTAGTTAAGAGCTTAGAGTTTTAGCTTAGAGTCTTAGCTTAGAGTTTGTGATAGAGTTCTAGTTTAGTTTAGTTTTAGCTAAGACTTCGATGTTTTACCTTAGAGTCATAGCTTAGAGTTTTAGTTAGAGTTCTAGTTTAGTTTAGTTTCAGTTAAGAGTTTAGAATTTTAGCTTAGAGTCTTAGCTTAGAGTTTTTTGTTAGAGTTCTAGTTTATTTTAGTTTTAGTTAAGAGTTTTTAGCTTAGAGTATTAGCCTAGAGTTTTTGATAGAGTTCTACTTTAGTTTAGTTTTAGTTAAGAGTTTGATGTTTTACCTTAGAGTCATAGCTTAGAGTTTTAGTTAGAGTTCTAGTTTAGTCTACTTTTAGTTAAGAGTTTCGAGTTTTAGCTGAGTCTTAACTTAGAGTTTTAGTTAGAGTTATGGTTTAGTTTAGTTTTAGTTTAGAGTTTTAGTTTAGACTTAGAGTTTCAATTAGAGTTCTAGTTTGGTTTAGTTAAAGTTATGAATTTGGAGTTTTAGCTTAGTGTCATAGCTTAGATTTTTACTTAAAGTGATAGTTTGGTTAAGTTTTAGTTAAGAGTTTCGAGTTTTAGCTGAGTCTTAGCTTAGAGTTTTTGTTAGAGTCCTAGTTTAGTTTAGTTTTAGTTAAGAGTTTAGAGTTTTAGCTTAGAGTCTTAGTTTAGAGTTTTTGTTGAAGCTCTAGTTTAGCTTAGTTTTAGTTTAGAGTTTTAGCTAAGACTTAGAGTTTTTGTTAGAGTTCTAGTTTAGTTTTAGTTAGGAGTTTAGAGTTTTACCTAAGAGTCTTAGCTTAAAGTTTTTGTTAGAGTTCTAGTTTAGTTTAATTTTAGTTAAGAATTTGATGTTTTACCTTTGAGTTTCAGTTAGAGTTCTAGTTTAGTTTACTTTTAGTTAAGAGTTTAGTGTTTTACCTTAGAGTCATAGCTTAGAGTTTTAGTTAGAGTTCTAGTTTAGTTTAGTTTTAGTTAAGAGTTTAGAGTTTTACCTTAGAGTCTTAGCTTAGAGTTTTTTTGTTAGAGTTCTAGTTTAGTTCAATTTAGTTAAGAATTTGATGTTTTACCATTGAGTTTCAGTTGGAGTTCTAGTTTAGTTTACTTTTAGTTAAGAGTTTAGTGTTTTACCCTAGAGTCTTAGCTTAGAGTTTTAGTTAGAGTTCTAGTTTAGTTTAGTTTTAGTTAAGAGTTTAGAATATTAGCTTAGAGTCTTAGCTTAGAGTTTTTGTTAGAGTTCTAGTTTATTTTAGTTTTAGTTAAGAGTTTAGAGTTTTTAGCTTAGAGTCTTAGCTTAGAGTTTTTGTTGAAGTTCTAGTTTAGTTTAGTTTTAGTTAATAGTTTAGAGTTTTATCTTAGAGTCTTAGCTTAGAGTTTTTGTTGAAGTTCTAGTTTAGCTTAGTTTTAGTTTAGAGTTTTAGCTAAGACTTAGAGTTTTTGCTAGAGTTCTAGTTTAGTTTTAGTTAAGAGTTTAGAGTTTTACCTTAGAGTCTTAGCTTAAAGTTTTTGTTAGAGTTCTAGTTTAGTTTAATTTTAGTTAAGAATTTGATGTTTTACCTTTGAGTTTCAGTTAGAGTCCTAGTTTAGTTTACTTTTAGTTAAGAGTTTAGTGTTTTACCTTAGAGTCATAGCTTAGAGTTTTAGTTAGAGTTCTAGTTTAGTTTAGTTTTAGTTAAGAGTTTAGAGTTTTACCTTAGAGTCTTAGCTTAGAGTTTTTTTGTTAGAGTTCTAGTTTAGTTCAATTTAGTTAAGAATTTGATGTTTTACCTTTGAGTTTCAGTTAGAGTTCTAGTTTAGTTTACTTTTAGTTAAGAGTTTAGAGTTTTGCCCTAGAGTCTTAGCTTAGAGTTTTAGTTAGAGTTCTAGTTTAGTTTAGTTTTAGTTAAGAGTTTAGAATTTTAGCTTAGAGTCTTAGCTTAGAGTTTTTGTTAGAGTTCTAGTTTATTTAGTTTTAGTTAAGAGTTTAGAGTTTTTAGCTTAGAGTCTTAGCTTAGAGTTTTTGTTGAAGTTCTAGTTTAGTTTAGTTTTAGTTAATAGTTTAGAGTCTTAGCTTAGAGTTTTTGTTAGAGTTGAAGTTTAGTTTAGTAATAGTTAAGAGTTTAGAGTTTTTTGCTTAGAATCCTAGCTTAGAGTTTTTGTTAGAGTTGAAGTTTAGTTTAGTAATAGTTAAGAGTTTAGAGTTTTAGCTTAGAGTCTTAGCTTAGAGTTATAGTTAGAGTTAAAGTTTAGTTTAGTTAAAGTTAGGAATTTAGAGTTTTAGCTTAGTGTCATAGCTTAGATTTTTACTTAAAGTTCCAGTTTGGCTAAGTTTTAGTTAAGTGTTTAGAGTTTTAGCTGAGTCTTAGCTTAGAGTTTTTGTTAGAGTTCTACTTTAGTTTAGTTTTAGTTAAGAGTTTAGAGTTTTACCTTAGAGTCTTAGCTTAGAGTTTTTGTTAGAGTTGAAGTTTAGTTTAGTTATAATTAAGAATTTAGAGTTTTTAGCTTAGAGTCGTAGTTTAGAGTTTTTGTTGGAGTTCTAGTTTAGTTTAGTTAAGAGTTTAGAGTTTTATCATAGAGTCATAGCTTAGAGTTTTTGTTGAAGTTGAAGTTTAGTTTAGTCACAGTTAAGAATTTAGAGTTTTTAGCTTAGAGTCTTAGCTTAGAGTTTTACTTAGAGTTCTAGTTTAGTTTAGTTTTAGTTAAGAGTTTAGAGTTTTATCTTAGAGTCTTAGCTCAGAGTTTTTGTTGAAGTTCTAGTTTAGTTTAGTTAAGAGTTTAGAGTTCTACCTTAGAGTTTTACTTAGAGTTGAAGTTTATTTTAGTTATAGTTAAGGGTTTAGAGTTTTAGCTTGGAGTCTTAGATTAGAGTTTTAGTTAGAGTTCTAGCTTAGTTTAGTTTTAGTTAAGAGTTTAGAGTTTTACCTTAAAGTCTTAGCTTAGAGTTTTAGTTAGAGTTCTAGTTTAGTTTAGTTTTAGTTAAGAGTTTTAAGTTTTACCTTAAAGTCTTAGATTAGAGTTTTAGTTAGGGTTGAAGTTTGTTTTAGTTTAGTTATAGTTAAGAGTTTATAGTTTTAGCTTAGAGTCGTAGCTTGGAGTTTTAGTTAGAGTTATTGTTTAGTTTAGTTTTAGTTAAGAGTTATAGCTTAGAGGTTTAGCCTAGAATCTTAGCTTAGAGATTTAGTTAGAGTTGAAGTTTACTCTAAACTAGCATAACCACAAAATTCCACAATATTGCATAGAAATGCCAAAACCATAGGTTAGGTTAGGTTAGGTTAGAGGCTAGATTTCTCCACGTTTAAGTTAGAGGTTAGGTTTCTCCACGTTTAAGTTAGGTTAGATTAGGTTAGCTTATCATGAGCACTCAAGATAATCTAACCTAATCTAACTGGTACAAAGTCGACATGGGGGGTTAGATAGCTTTTTGCACCGCGGGACCCGGGAAGCACCGGTGGGCCCGGGAAGAACCGTGGGAAGCGCTGCGAGATTAGGTTAGGTTAAGTCAGGTTAGGTAAGTTAGGTTAGGTTAGCTAAGTTAGGTTAGGTTAGGTTAGCCTACGTACGCGCACGTACGTAGGCTAACCTAACCTAACCTAACTTAGCTAACCTAACCTAACTTACCTAACCTGACTTAACCTAACCTAATCTCGCAGCGCTTCCCACGGTTCTTCCCGGGCCCACCGGTGCTTCCCGGGTCCCGCGGTGCAAAAAGCTATCTAACCCCCCATGTCGACTTTGTACCAGTTAGATTAGGTTAGATTATCTTGAGTGCTCATGATAAGCTAACCTAATCTAACCTAACTTAAACGTGGAGAAACCTAACCTCTAACTTAAACGTGGAGAAATCTAGCCTCTAACCTAACCTAACCTAACCTATGGTTTTGGTATTTTTATGCAATATTGTGGAATTTTGTGGTTATGCTAGTTTAGAGTAAACTTCAACTCTAACTAAATCTCTAAGCTAAGATTCTAGGCTAAACCTCTAAGCTATAACTCTTAACTAAAACTAAACTAAACAATAACTCTAACTAAAACTCCAAGCTACGACTCTAAGCTAAAACTATAAACTCTTAACTATAACTAAACTAAAACAAACTTCAACCCTAACTAAAACTCTAATCTAAGACTTTAAGGTAAAACTTAAAACTCTTAACTAAAACTAAACTAAACTAGAACTCTAACTAAAACTCTAAGCTAAGACTTTAAGGTAAAACTCTGAAACTCTTAACTAAAACTAAACTAAGCTAGAACTCTAACTAAAACTCTAATCTAAGACTCCAAGCTAAAACTCTAAACCCTTAACTATAACTAAAATAAACTTCAACTCTAAGTAAAACTCTAAGGTAGAACTCTAAACTCTTAACTAAACTAAACTAGAACTTCAACAAAAACTCTGAGCTAAGACTCTAAGATAAAACTCTAAACTCTTAACTAAAACTAAACTAAACTAGAACTCTAAGTAAAACTCTAAGCTAAGACTCTAAGCTAAAAACTCTAAATTCTTAACTGTGACTAAACTAAACTTCAACTTCAACAAAAACTCTAAGCTATGACTCTATGATAAAACTCTAAACTCTTAACTAAACTAAACTAGAACTCCAACAAAAACTCTAAACTACGACTCTAAGCTAAAAACTCTAAATTCTTAATTATAACTAAACTAAACTTCAACTCTAACAAAAACTCTAAGCTAAGACTCTAAGGTAAAACTCTAAACTCTTAACTAAAACTAAACTAAAGTAGAACTCTAACAAAAACTCTAAGCTAAGACTCAGCTAAAACTCTAAACACTTAACTAAAACTTAGCCAAACTGGAACTTTAAGTAAAAATCTAAGCTATGACACTAAGCTAAAACTCTAAATTCCTAACTTTAACTAAACTAAACTTTAACTCTAACTATAACTCTAAGCTAAGACTCTAAGCTAAAACTCTAAACTCTTAACTATTACTAAACTAAACTTCAACTCTAACAAAAACTCTAAGCTAGGATTCTAAGCAAAAAACTCTAAACTCTTAACTATTACTAAACTAAACTTCAACTCTAACAAAAACTCTAAGCTAAGACTCTAAACTATTAACTAAAACTAAACTAAACTAGAACTTCAACAAAAACTCTAAGCTAAGACTCTAAGCTAAAAACTCTAAACTCTTAACTAAAACTAAATAAACTAGAACTCTAACAAAAACTCTAAGCTAAGACTCTAAGCTAAAATTCTAAACTCTTAACTAAAACTAAACTAAACTAGAACTCTAACTAAAACTCTAAGCTATGACTCTAGGGTAAAACACTAAACTCTTAACTAAAAGTAAACTAAACTAGAACTCTAACTGAAACTCAAAGGTAAAACATCAAATTCTTAACTAAATTGAACTAAACTAGAACTCTAACAAAAAAACTCTAAGCTAAGACTCTAAGGTAAAACTCTAAACTCTTAACTAAAACTAAACTAAACTAGAACTCTAACTAAAACTCTAAGCTATGACTCTAAGGTAAAACACTAAACTCTTAACTAAAAGTAAACTAAACTAGGACTCTAACTGAAACTCAAAGGTAAAACATCAAATTCTTAATTAAAATTAAACTAAACTAGAACTCTAACAAAAACTTTAAGCTAAGACTCTAAGGTAAAACTCTAAACTCTTAACTAAAACTAAACTAGAACTCTAGCAAAAACTCTAAGTCTTAGCTAAAACTCTAAACTAAAACTAAGCTAAACTAGAACTTCAACAAAAACTCTAAGCTAAGACTCTAAGATAAAACTCTAAACTATTAACTAAAACTAAACTAAACTAGAACTTCAACAAAAACTCTAAGCTAAGACTCTAAGCTAAAAACTCTAAACTCTTAACTAAAACTAAAATAAACTAGAACTCTAACAAAAACTCTAAGCTAAGACTCTAAGCTAATATTCTAAACTCTTAACTAAAACTAAACTAAACTAGAACTCTAACTAAAACTCTAAGCTAAGACTCTAGGGTAAAACACTAAACTCTTAACTAAAAGTAAACTAAACTAGAACTCTAACTGAAACTCAATGGTAAAACATCAAATTCTTAACTAAATTGAACTAAACTAGAACTCTAACAAAAAAACTCTAAGCTAAGACTCTAAGGTAAAACTCTAAACTCTTAACTAAAACTAAACTAAACTAGAACTCTAACTAAAACTCTAAGCTATGACTCTAAGGTAAAACACTAAACTCTTAACTAAAAGTAAACTAAACTAGAACTCTAACTGAAACTCAAAGGTAAAACATCAAATTCTTAACTAAAATTAAACTAAACTAGAACTCTAACAAAAACTTTAAGCTAAGACTCTTAGGTAAAACTCTAAACTCCTAACTAAAACTAAACTAGAACACTAACAAAAACTCTAAGTCTTAGCTAAAACTCTAAACTAAAACTAAGCTAAACTAGAACTTCAACAAAAACTCTAAACTAAGACTCTAAGCTAAAACTCTAAACTCTTAACTAAAACTAAACTAAACTAGGACTCTAACAAAAACTCTAAGCTAAGACTCAGCTAAAACTCGAAACTCTTAACTAAAACTTAACCAAACTATCACTTTAAGTAAAAATCTAAGCTATGACACTAAGCTAAAACTCCAAATTCATAACTTTAACTAAACCAAACTAGAACTCTAATTGAAACTCTAAGTCTAAACTAAAACTCTAAACTAAAACTAAACTAAACCATAACTCTAACTAAAACTCTAAGTTAAGACTCAGCTAAAACTCGAAACTCTTAACTAAAAGTAGACTAAACTAGAACTCTAACTAAAACTCTAAGCTATGACTCTAAGGTAAAACATCAAACTCTTAACTAAAACTAAACTAAAGTAGAACTCTATCAAAAACTCTAGGCTAAGACTCTAAGCTAAAAACTCTTAACTAAAACTAAAATAAACTAGAACTCTAACAAAAAACTCTAAGCTAAGACTCTAAGCTAAAATTCTAAACTCTTAACTAAAACTAAACTAAACTAGAACTCTAACTAAAACTCTAAGCTATGACTCTAAGGTAAAACATCGAAGTCTTAGCTAAAACTAAACTAAACTAGAACTCTATCACAAACTCTAAGCTAAGACTCTAAGCTAAAACTCTAAGCTCTTAACTAAAACTAAACTGAAACTATAACTCTAAGCTAAGTCTCTAAGCTAAAACTCTAAACTATTAACTAAAACTAAACTAAACTAGAACTTCAACATAAACTCTACGCTAAGACTCTAAGCTAAAAACTCTAAACTCATAACTAAAACTAAAATAAACTAGAACTCTAACCAAAACTCTATGCTAAGACTCTAAGCTAAAACACCAAACTCTTAACTAAACTAAACTAGAACTCTAAGTGAAACTCAAAGGTAAAACATCAAATTCTTAACTAAAATTAAACTAAACTAGAACTCTAACAAAAACTCTAAGCTAAGACTCTAAGGTAAAACTCTAAACTCTTAACTAAAACTAAACTAGAACTCTAACTAAAACTCTAAGCTATGACTCTAAGGTAAAACACTAAACTCTTAACTAAAAGTAAACTAAACTAGAACTCTAACTGAAACTCAAAGGTAAAACATCAAATTCTTAACTAAAATTAAACTAAATTAGAACTCTAACAAAAACTTTAAGCTAAGACTCTAAGGTAAAACTTTAAACTCTTAACTAAAACTAAACTAGAACTCTAACAAAAACTCTATGTCTTAGCTCAAACTCTAAACTAAAACTAAACTAAACTAGAACTTCAACAAAAACTCTAAACTAAGACTCTAAGCTATAACTCTAAACTCTTAACTAAAACTAAACTAAACAAGAACTCTAACAAAAACTCTAAGCTAAGACTCAGCTAAAACTGGAAACTCTTAACTAAAACTTAACCAAACTATCACTTTAAGTAAAAATCTAAGCTATGACACTAAGCTAAAACTCTAAATTCGTAACTTTAACTAAACCAAACTAGAACTCTAATTGAAACTCTAAGTCTAAACTAAAACTCTAAACTAAAACTAAACTAAACTAGAACTCTAACAAAAACTCTAAGTTAAGACTCAGCTAAAACTCGGAACTCTTAACTAAAACTAAACTAAACTAGAACTCTAACTAAAACTCTAAGCTAAGACTCTAAGCTAAAAAACTCTAAACTCTTAAATAAAATTAAACTAAACTAGAACTCTAACAAAAACTCTAAGCTATTAACTAAAACTAAACTAAACTAGAACTTCAACAAAAACTTTAAGCTAAGACTCTAAGCTAAAACTCTAAACTATTTACTAAAACTAAACTAAACTAGAACTTCAACAAAAACTCTAAGCTAAGACTCTAAGCTAAAAACTCTAAACTCTTAACTAAAACTAAACTAAACTAGAACTCTAACTGAAACTCAAAGGTAAGACATCAAACTCTTAACTAAAATTAAACTAAACTAGAACTCTAACAAAAACTCTAAGCTAAGACTCTAAGCTATTAACTAAAACTAAACTAAACTAGAACTTCAACAAAAACTCTAAGCTATGACTCTAAGCTATAAACTCTAAACTCTTAACTATAACTAAACTAAACTAGAACTCTAACTGAAACTCAAAGGTATTACATCAAACTCTTAACTAAAACTAAACTAAACTAGAACTTCAACAAAAACTTTAAGCTAAGACTCTAAGCTAAAACTCTAAACTATTTACTAAAACTAAACTAAACTAGAACTTCAACAAAAACTCTAAGCTAAGACTCTAAGCTAAAAACTCTAAACTCTTAACTAAAATTAGACTAAACTAGAACTCTAACAAAAAAAACTCTAAGCTAGGACTAAGCTAAAACTCTAAACTCTAAAATAAAATTAAACTAAACTAGAACTCTAACAAAAACTCTAAGCTATGACTCTAAGCTAAAACTCTAAACTATTTACTAAAACTTAACTAAACTAGAACTTCAACAAAAACTCTAAGCTAAGACTCTAAGCTAAAACTCTAAACTCTTAACTAAAACTAAAGTAAACTAGAACTCTAACTGAAACTCAAAGGTAAGACATCAAACTCTTAACTAAGCTAGAACTTCAACAAAAAACTCTAAGCTAAGACTCTAAGCTAAAACTCTAAACTATTAACTAAAACTAAGCTAAACTAGAACTTCAACAAAAACTCTAAGCTATGACTCTAAGCTAAAAACTCTAAACTCTTAACTAAAACTAAACTAAACTAGAACTCTAACTGAAACTCAAAGGTAAAACATCAAACTCTTAACTAAAATTAAACTAAACTAGAACTCTAACAAAAAAAACTCTAAGCTGAGACTCTAAGCTAAAAACTCTAGGCTCTTAACTAATACTAAAATAAACTTCAACTCTAACTTAAACTCTAAGCTAAGACTCTAAGCTAAAACACCAAACTCTTAACTAAACCAAACTAAAACTCCAACTGAAATTCAAAGGTAAAACATCAAACTCTTAACTAAAATTAAACTAAACTAGAACTTCAACAAGAACTCTAAGTTAAGACTCTAAGCTAAAACATTCTATACTTTTAACTAAAACTAAAGCAAGGGCTGGGTGGTCCTTTGGGAGCCCGGGAAGGGCCTTTGGGGGTATGGGGGCCCCTGAGTGCCGATTGGTCCTTTGGGAGTCCGGTGGACCTTTGGGTGCCGGGGGAAGGCCTTTGGGGGTCCGGGGGCCAGTTGGGAGCCTGGGGGACCTTTGGGGACCGAGGGAGGGCCTTTGGAAGCCTGGGGAGGGCCTTTGGGTGGCCCGGGGATGGCCTTTGGGGGTCTGGGTGGGCCTTTGGGGGCTCCGGTGGCCCTTTGAGAGCTTTGGGGGCCTTTGAGGACCGGGGGGCTTCCTTCGGGGCACAGGGAGGGCAGTTGAGGGCCTGGGGGACATTTGGGGGCCGGTGGAGTGCCTTTGGGATCCCGTTGGTCCTTCGGGAGCTCGATGGGCCTCTGGGGGACCCGGGGATGGCCTTTGGGGGTCTGGGTGGGCTTTTGGTGGCTCCGGTGGCCCTTTGAGAGCTTGGGGGGCCTTTGAGGACCGGGGGCTTCCTTCGGGGCACAGGAAGGGCAGTTGAGGGCCTGGGGGACATTTGGGGGCCGGTGGAGTGCCTTTGGGATCCCGTTGGTCCTTCGGGAGCTCGATGGGCCTCTGGGGGACCCGGGGATGGCCTTTGGGGGTCTGGGTGGGCCTTTGGTGGCTCCGGTGGCCCTTTGAGAGCTTGGGGGGCCTTTGAGGACCGGGGGCTTCCTTCGGGGCACAGGGAGGGCAGTTGAGGGCCTGGGGGACATTTGGGGGCCGGTGGAGTGCCTTTGGGATCCCGTTGGTCCTTCGGGAGCTCGATGGGCCTCTGGGGGACCCGGGATGGCCTTTGGGGGTCTGGGTGGGCCTTTGCTGGCTCCGGTGGCCCTTTGAGAGCTTGGGTGGCCTTTGAGGACCGGGGGCTTCCTTCGGGGTTGGGGTGGGGTATGAGAAGCCTTTGGGTTGGGTAGAGGACCTCACAACACTGTTAAAATACAACTTGTGTATTATAACGACCACACTCAAAACCTCCTCCAAAATCTCTTCAAAAATCACCTTTTAAAATGTCTCTAGCTGTTTCGCCGAAATAGTTCCATAAAATAGCTAAAACGGTTTCGCCAAAATTATCCCTAAACGGAATTTCGGCATGTTCCTTTTGTTTGGCATCTCTGCGCCAATGCATTTCAAATTATTTGGAAACCTTTTCGCGCGCTAAGATCAATACGTCTGCTCGGAAACGATTCTCTTGTTAGAAACAACAAATTAATTTCCCTTTCGTGAATCAATTCTCTTTAGAATAACAAATTAATTCCCCTTTCGTGTCAATCAATCAATCATGACATCATGTGTGATCTAACTGTTTCTCGGAGACAATTCTCTTTGGAAATGCAAAGACATTAATTAAATTGACGTCATCTGTCAGACATTAATTAACTGTTTCCCGGAACCTCATAACATCTGGCTCGAATAACAATAACAACATTGACCTTGACATCTGCCTCGAGCGTGCACTTACAACAACAACATTGCCCCCGTTAACCACGTGTTCTCTCTAATGACTCTGTTCAAAACAACAATGACCTTGGCATTTTGCCTCGGAAACAATAACAACATTGACCTTCGCTGAGGACGTGCCAAAAACACACCTGGAGAAAGAGGCCATTGACCGATTACGCAATCATTCTCCCTAATGACTCTATGCCCATATATGGTGCCCCAGTAGGGTCAATAGGGTCATCTCTACTAATATTTTTGTTTTCTTTAAAGTGCAAATTACATTTCGGTGTTTAGAAGGCACATGGACGTTAACCCTACTCCTCTTTTGTAATAGTCTCTGCTCATTTAAGTTTGACTCGGCTATTTACTGTAATTTCTGTTCGTTTCGGGTTCCATCTATTTATTGTAGCAATTTACGATCGTTTTTCGCTTGAAATTTGAATTGACTTTATTTCTGCTCCTGCTTTAATGTAGCTCCTTACGTTTCTTTGAAAAACCTCTTTTGCAGAAAAAGAATGAGGAACAAAATAAGGCATTAAGCTAAAAATTTCAGGGACAGTTGAAGGGGATAAAAAACTAAATTAAGAAATACTATGGATATCCAAAATGACAAAGGGGCATCTGTAGAATATCCCAGAAACAACTAAACTTATTACATTGAAGCTTCCAGGGCATGTGGCTGGTAGTGTTGCACTAAATCAAATGAAAATATGTTCATCCAAGTTGGCAAAAGGCCATTTGCGCAATATTTGTTGAATTGCTAAGGACAATGAAATGAAAATTTCAGGGAATGTTGGGGTGGACTATTTCAAAATACAATTTTTGCATGCAAATTGTCGAAAGGGCTTATCAATAATATATCAGGAATGGCTGAGGGTATTAAGTTGAGACTTCCAGGGTCACTACTACTATTACTATTACCACTACCACTACTACTACTACTAGTAGTAAACACCTTCGTTTTGCGTAACCCAGTCGTAAATCTTGAAAGGACATTTCTTTGTTTGCGCATTGAAAGACATTTTGAACCCGTATTAAATATTTGAAGACCCAATCTAGGCCAGTTTTGTATAAACAAGAGAGGAATGTCCTAAAGTGTTATATTATTTCAAGCTTTAGAATCAAGGCCTTGAAATACTGAAAAAACTACTTTTTAACAAAAAGTTTTTGATTGGCTAAAAGAGCAGGGGAAGGTCGCTAAACGAATCAAGTAGCAAAATGAGTAAATGTACGGATCAGAGAAAATAGGGTTTATCTTGTGAGGAGAGGAGACTAGAAAGGAACTTTTGGTAAGTATCTTTTTAACTAATGATGGCAAGTATCTGCCCTGGCTCAATTTCTTTAAATTTAAAGTTAAAATAATAATATTAAACTTTGTCGTCACTTTAGACTATACCGAGAAAATCCCATTTCCGTGTTGAATTAAGTTATCAATTGAATCCTTTGAATCTCCCTTTGAGAATAATACTGAAATAAGAAATAAACTTCAGAGAGATTTCTGTCACCTGGGCTAGACCAAGTCATATACTGAATTAATTTAATACTTTCATTGGAGACATTTAAACTGAAATTGGAGTCAGATCAGAAATTCCAATTTGAGGGTTGTCAATAGACTTATAAAGTGTTTATTAATTAAAGAATGCGTAAGAATACTCAAGAAATTTAATTATATGTTGTGATTTGGGTTTATAATTTGGTTAGAGTATATTAATTAAGCAAGGCTTGGGCCCTCTAGACAAGGTACAGCATTTTAAGGATTAAAATTGGATAAAATTAGTTTCGTCCCAGAAACTGAAACTTGTGAATAACCTAAGGTTTCAGGAAGAGAAAAAACCCTTAACCAAGAAGAATAGATTAGGAGTTGTGCTTCCCTCTCTCAGCTTAGTGATACTTGGACCTTGCCTGGCGCTTATTAAAATCTTATGTATAAGAAGATTGGGACTATCAGATGCTAACAATATTCATTCCTTGTGTATTCTCCGACGTTTATACTAAGGGGGACCTCATTCCTCACTTTTGCCACTCTGGCATTTTGTTAACCCGTGCCAGCTATTTATATAAAAGGTGCCTTCGATGTTATATAGATAGATCAGGGAAGAAAGGGGAATTATGTTGTCAGATTAAGAATTTCCATCCCTTTCCGTCCAGATAGATTCAATCTTTCCTGGTAAAGTTTAAGTTTATCGAAGTTCCAAAGAGTATTCACCTCTTTGTCAAGATATAAACATAAGAGCTTGGTTTAGTTTAAACAAATAATTTGAGATCTAATCAAAGGGTTGTTCCTAGTTTCCGAGAAACAATAATTTGAATCAAAAAATTTTAATTACTTTGGTACCCAAGTCTTGTCTAATCATTCAAGAGTAACACTTGCAATTAGAAGTATTGATAGCCTAGAACTAAATTAATCCTTTTTTTCGGTAAACAACGAGGATTGAACAACAGGCACACACAATATAAGATTAGCCGACCTAGAAGAGGTATTGGATGAAATCACAATAATTAGAATTAGAACATTTTCCATTTTATTCTATTTTATAATAAAAATCAGTTGTCACTGGATTTTGAGTACCGATTCTTACCAACGCCACAGTCATAACACGCTACCAAATTTTAGCCCCGATAAGTAGGGCAATCTTACAACTGGAGACAGCGGTACTCAAGTTCAGTGTAACTTTTGTTTAAGAGGGGGAGGATTAAGAAAATTATAAATTTTTGTAAAATTTAGTCCTCGATTCCTCCAAAGAAGGTGTGTGTTTGGTTTCTTGCGGTTGTTTTCTGGTCTAGCAGTGACGGAAAGGTTTTAAAAAGTGTTAATTTGAGTAGTAAGTAATATTGACAGTGTTTATTAATATAGATTTTTGTTTCTTTTTTCTTACGAGTCTTTTTTTATAGGTTAAGGTTTTTAGTACTCTAGGTATTTCGGGGGCAGGCTCGAAGCTTATTGCTGAGCAAAAATCGGTCTATTAATCTTGACGAGTTGAAAGTGGAGTAATTAGCACTATTGGGGAATAAAGTCCCAATTGATTTCTTAGGGATAAGTAAAGAAGATATGAAAAGATTGCAACTAGAAGACCCTGAAATTAAGGTTGCAATCAACGAAATAGTCGAATTAGAAACTATACTCTTAAAATTAAAATCTCCCCAAGATACTTATAAAAAATATTAGAAGTTTAAGGAGGATATAAATGAACATTCGAGCCAGACTGGTTTGACCAGGCCCTTTGAGGCATGTGAGTTAAATATGGTTAGCTCAAGCATTCCCGGAGCTAACAAAACATCAGAAAGGGGCGAATTCAGTAATAGTGAGGCTACTGAAGAGCATCTTCCTTCTATGAGGGGGAACAGGCCTGTCAGGGATAGATGCTCGACAACTGGGTCTATTCATGGCAAACTGGATGAGGTCAGTGTAAAGGTCAGTACACACGCGTGTGTAACTGAAGACTCGACAATTTTAGAGGGGGGTTAAATTGAATCCGGCGGACGACAAGTTCCGGCGGTAGAACTTGCAAAGACCAGGACTATGGAAGGAGTCACTGGCACAATGAGTAATTCGGCTGGGTCCAGAACGCCCACATGTCCAGACTCCGAGAGGAGTGAACCTCTAAAGATAGGACGAGCTCGAGCGGTGGGGCTTGCGAACACCAGGACTATAGAAGGAGTCACTTGTACGGATATTTGGAATGGGTCTGGAATACCCGCAGACCTAGACACCAAATGGGGAAAGGCGCAGGATACCGAAGAATTTCCAAAATTTAAAGTTTCGGACAGAGCTCAAATTAACAACACACCAGAAACTTCAAATTTGGGGAAAGGGAATCTTTTTTTTGTAAAGTGGTCAAGAGATCTCCAATTGATCGTAGTAGATGGTTTATTGTGCGCAATAGACGATTCAGAGAAAGGAAAACAGATTCCTCAATTTAAAATTATTCTCCCCATAAAACTAATTAGTGGAATCATTAGTCTTATGCATACGAGCCTTTTCCTAGGAGCGCACATGGGGACTGTGAAAACTTTGAATAAGTTAAAACAAAATTGTGTTTTTGAAAATATGTACTTTCAAGTTGAGGAGCCAGTAAAGAATTATGAACTCTGTTTGAGAAGAGGTAAAGTTAGTGCTAATTACCGCACTCTTAGAGATAATATTTTCAATTATGACCTCTTTCATATTCGGTCAAGTGATATCACTGGAAAATTGCGACTTAGCGCGAATAGTGACCAATGCACATTTGTAAAAATATAGTAGTAGCACCATCTAAGAAAAATTGATGAGTGTAAACGCATTGCCCGTAAGATTTAGAATATCATTGATATTAAAACACAATACCCATAGGAGAATATCCGTAAAATACAGGATAAGGATTATAGGAATTATATAAGAGACTCCTTGTAATGTAGCCATACACTAACTTAAACTAGTAATAATTTGTGATTTTTCTGTCTCCAACAAAGGATACGAGTTCAGAATGCTCGAAAGGTTCAAAATTTCATGGCTCGTATTTTTTTTAAATAGAGAACGGGTACAGATTTTTTTCTTTCATAGTACAATATATTTGCCTTTGGTTTTTCAAGTCTTCCATTGTTACTGGACCTTTGCCTCCTTTGAATCCTCTCAAGTATTCACTTATAATTTGAAAAAAAAATGTCTCTAATATCCTCGCCAAAGTACAGTCATAACTGTCAATAAAGGACAAGAGTTACGACTGAGCCTTCATTTTACTTGGTGACACCACGCTTGAATTAAAAAAACAAAAAGCAAACCTCAAACTCCTGGCGCATAGTTTGAAAAAGCTTATGTAAATACCAATTTGTCATTACGTATTTTTCTCACCTTACTAGTCCTTTATAAATTTGCATAACTCAGCATAAAGGACTAAAACCACTAAGCTTCCGTCTCGTCTAGTTAAAAATAAATTTATCCACTTCAAACCTTCACTTTGAATGGTCAATCCCCAAAAATTGCGAAAAAAATTTGAAAAGGCCCAAATAAGAAAATTAAATTCAGCTGTTTGTAAAGGTCAATTAATATATCTTCCTTTTATTAAAGATGTGCTCAATTTTAAACTTAAAGTAATCAAAGAGTCGATTTATCTTTGCTTAGCAATACATGAGCAGGGGCTTGATTTCGGATGCCGCAAAACGACAAAAAACCGTAGATTAAAAATATCTGCATAACCTCATAAGGATTCTGGCTGAGAACTTCACATAAGTTCTACTACTTTAGGAAGACGAAATTGAATATTTACTTTTATTTACATTCAGAATAGGTTTAGTTCAACCATTGGCCTGGATGAAGTGAGGCAAATACGAGTTTCCTCGCAAGAAGAAAAAGGGAAAAATATAACAACATATTGGACATCGGCTTATAATATTTTTACGCTCTTTATATATATAATATGATTTTTTTTTTCAATTAAGAAATTTGAAAAATTAAGAAATTTATATTCAGGTAACCGAGACCAAAAGGCTCAGGGGTTACATTTAGAAGTAGTATAAAGAGAAATTGAGTTATTAAGTAATTTCAAATTACCTTGAATTTGAAAACACCTTCGTTTTACGTAACCCTGTCGTAAGTCTTGACTGGACATTTCTTTGTTTGAGCATTGAACGACATTTTGAACCCGTAATAAATATTTGAAAACCCCACCTAGACCAGTTTTGTATAAACCAGAGAGGAATGTCCTAGAAGTGTTATATTATTTCAAGCTTTAGAATCAAGGCCTTGAAATACTGGAAAAAACTACTTTTCAACAAAAAGTTGTTGATTGGCTAAAAGAGCAGGGGAAGGTCGCTAAACGAATCAAGTAGTGAAATGGATAAAATGTACGGATCAGAGAAAACAAGGTTTATCTTGTGTGGAGAAGAGACTAGAAAGGAACTTTTGGTAAGTATCTTTTTTAACTAAAGATGGCAAGTATCTGCCTTGGCTCAATTTCTTTAAATGTAAAGTTAAAGTAATAATATTAAACCTTTTCGTCAATTTAGACTATAACGAGAAAATCCCATTTCCATGTTGAATTAAGTTATCAATTGAATCCTTTAAATTTCCCTTTGAGAATAATACTGAAATAAAAAATAAACTTCAGAGAGATTTCTGTCACCAAGCCATATACTGAATTAATTCAAATTTTCATTAACCCAAACCAAGAGATTCTCTTATTATTTCTTGTAGTGTTTGGACCTTTATTAAGCTTTAACATTAGCAGGGAAACTTAATTGAAAATATCTGGACATAAAGGTTAAGAAATTCTTAAGCTGATAATTTTTGTTCCCCTTTTTCCCCTTACCTGCTTGTATAAAGATTGAGGTCACTAAAAGATTAAGTTTCCCTGCTAAAGTTAAAGCTTAATAAAGGTCCAAACACTACAAGAAATAATAAGAGAATCTCTTGGTTTGGGTTAATGAAAATTTGAATTAAAAGCAAGTACGGTTATTCTTAGCTTAGCTCAAATATAACTTGAACTAAAGGATTTTAATAACCCAGAACTCAAGCCTTGACTAGCTGTTCAAGTGTAACCTCTTTAAGTTGAAACATTCGTTAGCTTAGGATTAACTTAATCTTTTTCTTTTCGGTATACATCGGTGGATTTGAACAAGTAGATCATTTGACCTTAGAAGAGGTTTGGAAATAGCCAACATAGATAGAATTAGAATATTTTTCTTTTTATCTTATTTTATAAATAAAATCAGTTGTCACTAAATTCTGAGTACCGATTCTTACCCAAGCCTCAGTTTGTATCACGCTACCAAATTTATTAGCCCTGTAAGCAGGGGCAACCTTACATATGGATCAAAACGATTTTGTAGATCACTACACCATGTTTATGGATCAAACCAATTTTGTAGATCACTACAACATGTTTATGGATCAAACCAATTTTTTAGATCACTACAACATGTCTATGGATCAAACCAATTTTGTAGATCACTATAACATGTTTATGGATCAAACCAATTTTGTAGATCACTACAACATGTTTATGGATCAAACCAATTTTGTAGATCACTACAAAATGTTTATGGATCAAATCAATTTTGTAGATCACTACAACATGTTTATGGATCAAACCAATTTTTTAGATCACTATAACA
>CM051258.1:83339303-83486659 GCA_027921565.1 Artemia sinica | reverse complement strand
TTTGTAGATCACTACAACATGTTTATGGATCAAACCAATTTTGTAGATCACTACAACATGTTTATGGATCAAACAAATTTTGTAGATCACTACAACATGTTTATGGATCAAACAAATTTTGTAGATCACTACAACATGTTTATGGATCAAATCAATTTTGTAGATCACTACAACATGTTTATGGATCAAACCAATTTTTAGATCACTACAACATGTTTATGGATCAAACCAATTTTGTAGATCACTACAACATGTTTATGGATCAAACCAATTTTGTAGATCACTACAACATGTTTATGGATCAAACCAATTTTGTAGATCACTACAACATGTTTATGGATCAAATCAATTTTGTAGATCACTACAACATGTTTATGGATCAAACCAATTTTTTAGATCACTACAACATGTTTATGGATCAAACCAATTTTGTAGATCACTATAACATGTTTATGGATCAAACCAATTTTTTAGATCACTACAACATGTTTATGGATCAAACCAATTTTGTAGATCACTACAACATGTTTATGGATCAAATCAATTTTGTAGATCACTACAACATGTTTATGGATCAAACCAATTTTTTAGATCACTACAACATGTTTGTAGATCACTATAACATGTTTATGGATCAAACCAATTTTGTAGATCATTACAACATGTTTATGGATCAAACCAATTTTGTAGATCACTATAACATGTTTATGGATCAAACCAATTTTGTAGATCACTATAACATGTTTATGGATCAAACCAATTTTGTAGATCACTATAACATGTTTATGGACCAAACCAATTTTTTAGATAACTACAACATGTTTATGGATCAAACCAATTTTGTAGATCACTACAACATGTTTATGGATCAAATCAATTTTGTAGATCACTACAACATGTTTATGGATCAAACCAATTTTGTAGATCACTACAACATGTTTGTGGATCAAATCAATTTTTTAGATCACTACAACATGTTTATGGATCAAACCCATTTTTTAGATCACTACAACATGTTTATGGATCAAACCAATTTTGTAGATCAATATAACATGTTTATGGATCAAACCAATTTTGTAGATCACTATAACATGCTTATGGATCAAATCAATTTTGTAGATCACTACAACATGTTTATGGATCAAACCAATTTTGTAGATCACTACAACATGTTTATGGATCAAACCAATTTTGTAGATCACTACAACATGTTTATGGATCAAACCAATTTTGTAGATCACTATAACATGTTTATGGATCAAACCAATTTTGTAGATCACTACAACATGTTTATGGATCAAACCAATTTTGTAGATCACTACAACATGTTTATGGATCAAACCAATTTTGTAGATCACTACAACATTTTTATGGATCAAACCAATTTTGTAGATCACTATAACATGTTTATGGATCAAACAAATTTTGTAGATCACTATAACATGTTTATGGATCAAACCAATTTTGTAGATCACTACAACATGTTTATGGATCAAACCAATTTTGTAGATCACTACAACATGTTTATGGATCAAACCAATTTTGTAGATCACTGCAACATGTTTATGGATCAAACCAATTTTGTAGATCACTACAACATGTTTATGGATCAAACCAATTTTGTAGATCACTACAACATGTTTATGGATCAAACCAATTTTGTAGATCACTACAACATGTTTATGGATCAAACAAATTTTGTAGATCACTACAACATGTTTATGGATCAAACCAATTTTGTAGATCACTACAACATGTTTATGGATTAAACCAATTTTGTAGATCACTATAACATGTTTATGGATCAAACCAATTTTGTAGATCACTACAACATGTTTATGGATCAAACCAATTTTGTAGATCACTACAACATGTTTATGGATCAAACCAATTTTGTAGATCACTACAACATGTTTATGGATCAAACCAATTTTGTAGATCACTATAACATGTTTATGGATCAAACCAATTTTGTAGGTCACTACAACATGTTTATGGATCAAACCAATTTTGTAGATCACTACAACATGTTTATGGATCAAACCAATTTTGTAGATCACTACAACATGTTTATGGATCAAACCAATTTTGTAGATCACTATAACATGTTTATGGATCAAACAAATTTTGTAGATCACTATAACATGTTTATGGATCAAACCAATTTTGTAGATCACTACAACATGTTTATGGATCAAACCAATTTTGTAGATCACTACAACATGTTTATGGATCAAACCAATTTTGTAGATCACTACAACATGTTTATGGATCAAACCAATTTTGTAGATCACTATAACATGTTTATGGATCAAACCAATTTTGTAGATCACTACAACATGTTTATGGATCAAACCAATTTTGTAGATCACTACAACATCTTTATGGATCAAACCAATTTTGTAGATCACTACAACATGTTTATGGATCCAACCAATTTTGTAGATCACTATAACATGTTTATGGATCAAACCAATTATGTAGATCACTACAACATGTTTATGGATCAAACCAATTTTGTAGATCACTACAACATGTTTATGGATCAAACCAATTTTGTAGATCACTATAACATATTTACGGATCAAACCAATTTTGTAAATCACTACAACATGTTTATGGATCAAACCAATTTTGTAGATCACTACAACTAGTTTATGGATCAAACCAATTTTGTAGATCACTACAACATGTTTATAGATCAAACCAATTTTGTAGATCACTACAACATGTTTATGGATCAAACCAATTTTGTAGATCACTATAACATGTTTATGGATCAAACCAATTTTGTAGATCACTACAACATGTTTATGGATCAAACCAATTTTGTAGATCACTATAACATATTTATGGATCAAACCAATTTTGTAGATCACTACAACATGTTTATGGATCAAACCAATTTTTTAGATCACTACAACATGTTTATGGATCAAACCAATTTTGTAGATCACTACAACATGTTTATGGATCAAACCAATTTTGTAGATCACTACAACATGTTTATGGATCAAACCAATTTTGTAGATTACTACAACATGTTTATGGATCAAACCAATTTTGTAGATCACTACAACATGTTTATGGATCAAACCAATTTTGTAGATCACTATAACATATTTATGGATCAAACCAATTTTGTAGATCCCTACAACATGTTTATGGATCAAACCAATTTTGTAGATCACTACAACATGTTTATGGATCAAACCAATTTTGTAGATCACTACAACATGTTTATGGATCAAACCAATTTTGTAGATCACTACAACATGTTTATGGATCAAACCAATTTTGTAGATCACTACAACATGTTTATGGATCAAACCAATTTTGTAGATCACTATAACATGTTTATGGATCAAACCAATTATGTAGATCACTACAACATGTTTATGGATCAAACCAATTTTGTAGATCACTACAACATGTTTATGGATCAAACCAATTTTGTAGATCACTACAACATGTTTATGGATCAAACCAATTTTGTAGATCACTACAACATGTTTATGGATCAAACCAATTTTGTAGATCACTATAACATATTTACGGATCAAACCAATTTTGTAGATCACTACAACATGTTTATGGATCAAACCAATTTTGTAGATCACTACAACATGTTTATGGATCAAACCAATTTTGTAGATCACTACAACATGTTTATGGATCAAACCAATTTTGTAGATCACTACAACATGTTTATGGATCAAACCAATTTTGTAGATCACTATAACATGTTTATGGATCAAACCAATTTTGTAGATCACTACAACATGTTTATGGATCAAACCAATTTTGTAGATCACTATAACATATTTATGGATCAAACCAATTTTGTAGATCACTACAACATGTTTATGGATCAAACCAATTTTTTAGATCACTACAACATGTTTATGGATCAAACCAATTTTGTAGATCACTACAACATGTTTATGGATCAAACCAATTTTGTAGATCACTACAACATGTTTATGGATCAAACCAATTTTGTAGATTACTACAACATGTTTATGGATCAAACCAATTTTGTAGATCACTACAACATGTTTATGGATCAAACCAATTTTGTAGATCACTATAACATATTTATGGATCAAACCAATTTTGTAGATCACTACAACATGTTTATGGATCAAACCAATTTTGTAGATCACTACAACATGTTTATGGATCAAACCAATTTTGTAGATCACTACAACATGTTTATGGATCAAACCAATTTTGTAGATCACTACAACATGTTTATGGATCAAACCAATTAGGTAGATCACTATAACATGTTTATGGATCAAATCAATTTTGTAGATCACTACAACATGTTTATGGATCAAACCAATTTTGTAGATCACTATAACATATTTATGGATCAAACCAATTTTGTAGATTTATGGATCAATCAATTACAAAATTGATTTGATCCATAAACATGTTGTAGTGATCTACAAAATTGGTTTGATCCATAAACATGTTGTAGTTATAACATGTTTATGGATCAAACCAATTATGTAGATCACTACAACATGTTTATGGATCAAACCAATTTTGTAGATCACTACAACTTGTTTATGGATCAAACCAATTTTGTAGATCACTACAACATGTTTATGGATCAAACCAATTTTGTAGATCACTACAACATGTTTATGGATCAAACCAATTTTGTAGATCACTATAACATATTTACGGATCAAACCAATTTTGTAGATCACTACAACATGTTTATGGATCAAACCATTTTGTAGATCACTACAACATGTTTATGGATCAAACCAATTTTGTAGATCACTACAACATGTTTATGGATCAAACCAATTTTGTAGATCACTACAACATGTTTATGGATCAAACCAATTTTGTAGATCACTATAACATGTTTATGGATCAAACCAATTTTGTAGATCACTACAACATGTTTATGGATCAAACCAATTTTGTAGATCACTATAACATATTTATGGATCAAACCAATTTTGTAGATCACTACAACATGTTTATGGATCAAACCAATTTTTTAGATCACTACAACATGTTAATGGATCAAACCAATTTTGTAGATCACTACAACATGTTTATGGATCAAACCAATTTTGTAGATCACTACAACATGTTTATGGATCAAACCAATTTTGTAGATTACTACAACATGTTTATGGATCAAACCAATTTTGTAGATCACTACAACATGTTTATGGATCAAACCAATTTTGTAGATCACTATAACATATTTATGGATCAAACCAATTTTGTAGATCACTACAACATGTTTATGGATCAAACCAATTTTGTAGATCACTACAACATGTTTATGGATCAAACCAATTTTGTAGATCACTACAACATGTTTATGGATCAAACCAATTTTGTAGATCACTACAACATGTTTATGGATCAAACCAATTAGGTAGATCACTATAACATGTTTATGGATCAAATCAATTTTGTAGATCACTACAACATGTTTATGGATCAAACCAATTTTGTAGATCACTATAACATATTTATGGATCAAACCAATTTTGTAGATTTATGGATCAATCAATTACAAAATTGATTTGATCCATAAACATGTTGTAGTGATCTACAAAATTGGTTTGATCCATAAACATGTTGTAGTTATCTAAAAAATTGGTTTGATCCATAAACATGTTATAGTGATCTACAAAATTGGTTTGATCCATAAACATGTTATAGTGATCTGCAAAATTGGTTTGATCCATAAACATGTTATAGTGATCTACAAAATTTGTTTGATCCATAAACATGTTGTAGTGATCTACAAAATTGGTTTGATCCATAAACATGTTATAGTGACCTAAAAAATTGGTTTGATCCATAAACATGTTGTAGTGATCTACAAAATTGGTTTGATCCATAAACATGTTGTAGTGATCTACAAAATTGGTTTGATCCATAAACATGTTGTAGTGATCTACAAAATTGGTTTGATCCATAAATATGTTATAGTGATCTACAAAATTGGTTTGATCCATAAACATGTTGTAGTGATCTACAAAATTGGTTTGATCCATAAACATGTTATAGTGATCTACAAAATTGGTTTGATCCATAAACATGTTGTAGTGATCTACAAAATTGGTTTGATCCATAAGCAAACCAAATTTATTAGCCCTGTAAGCAGGGGCAACCTTACATATGGATCAAAACGATTTTGTAGATCACTACAACATGTTTATGGATCAAACCAATTTTGGTTTGATCCATGGAATAGTGATCTACAAAATTTGTTTGATCCATAAACATGTTATAGTGATCTACAAAATTGGTTTGATCCATAAAAATGTTGTAGTGATCTACAAAATTGGTTTGATCCATAAACATGTTGTAGTGATCTACAAAATTGGTTTGATCCATAAACATGTTGTAATGATCTACAAAATTGGTTTGATCCATAAACATGTTATAGTGATCTACAAAATTGGTTTGATCCATAAACATGTTGTAGTGATCTACAAAATTGGTTTGATCCATAAACATGTTGTAGTGATCTACAAAATTGGTTTGATCCATAAACATGTTGTAGTGATCTACAAAATTGATTTGATCCATAAGCATGTTATAGTGATCTACAAAATTGGTTTGATCCATAAACATGTTATAGTGATCTACAAAATTGGTTTGATCCATAAACATGTTGTAGTGATCTAAAAAATGGGTTTGATCCATAAACATGTTGTAGTGATCTAAAAAATTGATTTGATCCACAAACATGTTGTAGTGATCTACAAAATTGGTTTGATCCATAAACATGTTGTAGTGATCTACAAAATTGATTTGATCCATAAACATGTTGTAGTGATCTACAAAATTGGTTTGATCCATAAACATGTTGTAGTTATCTAAAAAATTGGTTTGGTCCATAAACATGTTATAGTGATCTACAAAATTGGTTTGATCCATAAACATGTTATAGTGATCTACAAAATTGGTTTGATCCATAAACATGTTATAGTGATCTACAAAATTGGTTTGATCCATAAACATGTTGTAATGATCTACAAAATTGGTTTGATCCATAAACATGTTATAGTGATCTACAAACATGTTGTAGTGATCTAAAAAATTGGTTTGATCCATAAACATGTTGTAGTGATCTACAAAATTGATTTGATCCATAAACATGTTGTAGTGATCTACAAAATTGGTTTGATCCATAAACATGTTGTAGCGATCTACAAAATTGATTTGATCCGTAAACATGTTGTAGTGATCTACAAAATTGGTTTGATCCATAAACATGTTGTAGTGATCTAAAAAATTGGTTTGATCCATAAACATGTTTTAGTGATCTACAAAATTGATTTGATCCATAAACATGTTGTAGTGATCTACAAAATTGGTTTGATCCATAAACATGTTATAGTGATCTACAAAATTGGTTTGATCCATAAACATGTTGTAGTGATCTAAAAAATTGGTTTGATCCATAAACATGTTATAGTGATCTACAAAATTGGTTTGATCCATAAACATGTTGTAGTGATCTAAAAAATTGGTTTGATCCATAAACATGTTGTAGTGATCTACAAAATTGATTTGATCCATAAACATGTTGTAGTGATCTACAAAATTGGTTTGATCCATAAACATGTTGTAGTGATCTACAAAATTGGTTTGATCCATAAACATGTTGTAGTGATCTACAAAATTGGTTTGATCCATAAACATGTTGTAGTGATCTAAAAAATTGGTTTGATCCATAAACATGTTGTAGTGATCTACAAAATTGATTTGATCCATAAACATGTTGTAGTGGTCTACAAAATTTGTTTGATTCATAAACATGTTGTAGTGATCTACAAAATTGGTTTGATCCATAAACATGTTGTAGTGATCTACAAAATTGGTTTGATCCATAAACATGTTGTAGTGATCTACAAAATTGGTTTGATCCATAAACATGTTGTAGTGATCTACAAAATTGGTTTGATCCATAAACATGTTATAGTGATCTACAAAATTGGTTTGATCCATAAACATGTTATAGTGATCTACAAAATTGGTTTGATCCATAAACATGTTGTAGTGATCTAAAAAATTGGTTTGATCCATAAACATGTTGTAGTGATCTACAAAATTGGTTTGATCCATAAACATGTTGTAGTGATCTAAAAAATTGGTTTGATCCATAAACATGTTGTAGTGATCTACAAAATTGGTTTGATCCATAAACATGTTGTAGTGATTTACAAAATTGGTTTGACCCATAAACATGTTATAGCGATCTAAAAAATTTGTTTGATCCATAAACATGTTATAGTGATCTACAAAATTGGTTTGATCCATAAACATGTTGTAGTGATCGACAAAATTGGTTTGATCCATAAACATGTTGTAGTGATCTACAAAATTAGTTTGATCCATAAACATGTTGTAGTGATCTAAAAAATTGATTTGATCCATAAACATGTTGCAGTGATCTAAAAAATTGATTTGATCCACAAACATGTTGTAGTGATCTACAAAATTGGTTTGATCCATAAACATGTTGTAGTGATCTACAAAATTGATTTGATCCATAAACATGTTGTAGTGATCTACAAAATTGGTTTGATCCATAAACATGTTGTAGTTATCTAAAAAATTGGTTTGATCCATAAACATGTTATAGTGATCTACAAAATTGGTTTGATCCATAAACATGTTATAGTGATCTGCAAAATTGGTTTGATCCATAAACATGTTATAGTGATCTACAAAATTGGTTTGATCCATAAACATGTTGTAGTGATCTACAAAATTGGTTTGATCCATAAACATGTTATAGTGACCTACAAAATTGGTTTGATCCATAAACATGTTATAGTGATCTACAAAATTGGTTTGATCCATAAACATGTTGTAGTGATCTAAAAAATTGGTTTGATCCATAAACATGTTTTAGTGATCTACAAAATTGATTTGATCCATAAACATGTTGTAGTGATCTACAAAATTGGTTTGATCCATAAACATGTTATAGTGATCTACAAAATTGGTTTGATCCATAAACATGTTGTAGTGATCTAAAAAATTGGTTTGATCCATAAACATGTTATAGTGATCTACAAAATTGGTTTGATCCATAAACGTGTTGTAGTGATCTAAAAAATTGGTTTGATCCATAAACATGTTGTAGTGATCTACAAAATTGATTTGATCCATAAACATGTTGTAGTGATCTACAAAATTGGTTTGATCCATAAACATGTTGTAGTGATCTACAAAAATTGGTTTGATCCATAAACATGTTGTAGTGATCTACAAAATTGGTTTGATCCATAAACATGTTGTAGTGATCTAAAAAATTGGTTTGATCCATAAACATGTTGTAGTGATCTACAAAATTGATTTGATCCATAAACATGTTGTAGTGGTCTACAAAATTTGTTTGATTCATAAACATGTTGTAGTGATCTACAAAATTGGTTTGATCCATAAACATGTTGTAGTGATCTACAAAATTGGTTTGATCCATAAACATGTTGTAGTGATCTACAAAATTGGTTTGATCCATAAACATGTTGTAGTGATCTACAAAATTGGTTTGATCCATAAACATGTTGTAGTGATCTACAAAATTGGTTTGATCCATAAACATGTTATAGTGATCTACAAAACTGGTTTGATCCATAAACATGTTGTAGTGATCTAAAAAATTGGTTTGATCCATAAACATGTTATAGTGATCTACAAAATTGGTTTGATCCATAAACATGTTGTAGTGATCTAAAAAATTGGTTTGATCCATAAACATGTTGTAGTGATCTACAAAATTGATTTGATCCATAAACATGTTGTAGTGATCTACAAAATTGGTTTGATCCATAAACATGTTGTAGTGATCTACAAAATTGGTTTGATCCATAAACATGTTGTAGTGATCTACAAAATTGGTTTGATCCATAAACATGTTGTAGTGATCTAAAAAATTGGTTTGATCCATAAACATGTTGTAGTGATCTACAAAATTGATTTGATCCATAAACATGTTGTAGTGGTCTACAAAATTTGTTTGATTCATAAACATGTTGTAGTGATCTACAAAATTGGTTTGATCCATAAACATGTTGTAGTGATCTACAAAATTGGTTTGATCCATAAACATGTTGTAGTGATCTACAAAATTGGTTTGATCCATAAACATGTTGTAGTGATCTACAAAATTGGTTTGATCCATAAACATGTTATAGTGATCTACAAAATTTGTTTGATCCATAAACATGTTATAGTGATCTACAAAATTGGTTTGATCCATAAACATGTTGTAGTGATCTACAAAGTTGATTTGATCCATAAACATGTTGTAGTGATCTACAAAATTGGTTTGATCCATAAACATGTTGTAGTGATCTACAAAATTGGTTTGATCCATAAACATGTTATAGTGATCTACAAAATTGGTTTGATCCATAGACATGTTGTAGTGATCTAAAAAATTGGTTTGATCCATAAACATGTTGTAGTGATCTACAAAATTGGTTTGATCCATAAACATGTTGTAGTGATCTACAAAATCGTTTTGATCCATATGTAAGGTTGCCCCTGCTTACAGGGCTAATAAATTTGGTTTGTTTATGGATCAAACCAATTTTGTAGATCACTACAACATGTTTATGGATCAAACCAATTTTGTAGATCACTACAACATGTTTATGGATCAAACCAATTTTGTAGGTCACTATAACATGTTTATGGATCAAACCAATTTTGTAGATCACTACAACATGTTTATGGATCAAACCAATTTTGTAGATCACTATAACATGTTTATGGATCAAACCAATTTTGCAGATCACTATAACATGTTTATGGATCAAACCAATTTTGTAGATCACTAAAACATGTTTATGGATCAAACCAATTTTTTAGATAACTACAACATGTTTATGGATCAAACCAATTTTGTAGATCACTACAACATGTTTATGGATCAAATCAGTTTTGTAGATCACTACAACATGTTTATGGATCAAACCAATTTTGTAGATCACTACAACATGTTTGTGGATCAAATCAATTTTTTAGATCACTGCAACATGTTTATGGATCAAATCAATTTTTTAGATCACTACAACATGTTTATGGATCAAACTAATTTTGTAGATCACTACAACATGTTTATGGATCAAACCAATTTTGTCGATCACTACAACATGTTTATGGATCAAACCAATTTTGTAGATCACTATAACATGTTTATGGATCAAACAAATTTTTTAGATCGCTATAACATGTTTATGGGTCAAACCAATTTTGTAAATCACTACAACATGTTTATGGATCAAACCAATTTTGTAGATCACTACAACATGTTTATGGATCAAACCAATTTTGTAGATCACTACAACATGTTTATGGATCAAACCAATTTTGTAGATCACTACAACATGTTTATGGATCAAACAAATTTTGTAGATCACTATAACAAGTTTATGGATCAAACCAATTTTGTAGATCACTACAACATGTTTATGGATCAAACCAGTTTTGTAGATCACTACAACATGTTTATGGATCAAACCAATTTTGTACATCACTACAACATGTTGATGGATCAAACCAATTTTGTAGATCACTACAACATGTTTATGGATCAAACCAATTTTGTAGATCACTATAACATGTTTATGGATCAAACCAATTTTGTAGATCACTACAACATGTTTATGGATCAAACCAATTTTGTAGATCACTACAACATGTTTATGGATCAAACCAATTTTGTAGATCACCACAACATGTTTATGGATCAAACCAATTTTGTAGATCACTATAACATGTTTATGGATTAAACCAATTTTGTAGATCACTATAACATGTTTATGGATCAAACCAATTTTGTAGATCACTACAACATGTTTATGGATCAAATCAATTTTGTAGATCACTACAACATGTTTATGGATCAAACCAATTTTGTAGATCACTACAACATGTTTATGGATCAAATCAATTTTGTAGATCACTACAACATGTTTATGGATCAAACCAATTTTGTAGATCACCACAACATGTTTATGGATCAAACCAATTTTGTAGATCACTATAACATGTTTATGGATTAAACCAATTTTGTAGATCACTATAACATGTTTATGGATCAAACCAATTTTGTAGATCACTACAACATGTTTATGGATCAAATCAATTTTGTAGATCACTACAACATGTTTATGGATCAAACCAATTTTGTAGATCACTACAACGTGTTTATGGATCAAATCAATTTTTTAGATCACTACAACATGTTTATGGATCAAACCAATTTTGTAGATCACTACAACATGTTTATGGATCAAACAAATTTTGTAGATCACTATAACATGTTTATGGATCAAACCAATTTTGTAGATCACTACAACATGTTTATGGATCAAACCAATTTTGTAGATCACTACAACATGTTTATGGATCAAACCAATTTTGTAGATCACTACAACATGTTTATGGATCAAACCAATTTTGTAGATCACTACAACATGTTTATGGATCAAACAAATTTTGTAGATCACTACAACATGTTTATGGATCAAATCAATTTTGTAGATCACTACAACATGTTTATGGATCAAACCAATTTTTTAGATCACTACAACATGTTTATGGATCAAACCAATTTTGTAGATCACTACAACATGTTTATGGATCAAACCAATTTTGTAGATCACTACAACATGTTTATGGATCAAACCAATTTTGTAGATCACTACAACATGTTTATGGATCAAATCAATTTTGTAGATCACTACAACATGTTTATGGATCAAACCAATTTTTTAGATCACTACAACATGTTTATGGATCAAACCAATTTTGTAGATCACTATAACATGTTTATGGATCAAACCAATTTTGTAGATCACTTCAACATGTTTATGGATCAAACCAATTTTGTAGATCACTACAACATGTTTATGGATCAAACCAATTTTGTAGATCACTACAACATGTTTATGGATCAAACCAATTTTGTAGATCACTATAACATGTTTATGGATCAAACCAATTTTGTAGATCACTACAACATGTTTATGGATCAAACCAATTTTGTATATCACTACAACATGTTTATGGATCAAACCAATTTTGTAGATCACTACAACATGTTTATTCATCAAACCAATTTTGTAGATCACTATAACATGTTTATGGATCAAACAAATTTTGTAGATCACTATAACATGTTTATGGATCAAACCAATTTTGTAGATCACTACAACATGTTTATGGAGCAAACCAATTTTGTAGATCACTACAACATGTTTATGGATCAAACCAATTTTGTAGATCACTACAACATGTTTATGGATCAAACCAATTTTGTAGATCACTATAACATGTTTATGGATCAAACCAATTTTGTAGATCACTACAACATGTTTATGGATCAAACCAATTTTGTAGATCACTACAACATGTTTATGGATCAAACCAATTTTGTAGATCACTACAACATGTTTATGGATCAAACCAATTTTGTAGATCACTACAACATGTTTATGGATCAAACCAATTTTGTAGATCACTACAACATGTTTATCGATCAAACCAATTTTGTAGATCACTACAACATGTTTATGGATCAAACCAATTTTGTAGATCACTACAACATGTTTATGGATCAAACCAATTTTGTAGATCACTATAACATATTTACTGATTAAACCAATTTTGTAGATCACTACAACATGTTTATGGATCAAACCAATTTTGTAGATCACTACAACATGTTTATGGATCAAACCAATTTTGTAGATCACTACAACATATTTATGGATCAAACCAATTTTGTAGATCACTACAACATGTTTATGGATCAAACCAATTTTGTAGATCACTACAACATGTTTATGGATCAAACCAATTTTGTAGATCACTATAACATATTTATGGATCAAACCAATTTTGTAGATCACTACAACATGTTTATGGATCAAACCAAATTTGTAGATCACTACAACATGTTTATGGATCAAACCAATTTTGTAGATCACTACAACATGTTTATGGATCAAACCAATTTTGTAGATCACTATAACATGTTTATGGATCAAACCAATTTTGTAGATCACTACAACATGTTTATGGATCAAACCAATTTTGTAGATCACTATAACATGTTTATGGATCAAACCAATTTTGTAGATCACTACAACATGTTTATGGATCAAACCAATTTTTTAGATCACTATAACATGTTTATGGATCAAACAAATTTTGTAGATCACTATAACATGTTTATGGATCAAACCAATTTTGTAGATCACTACAACATGTTTATGGATCAAACCAATTTTGTAGATCACTACAACACGTTTATGGATCAAACCAATTTTGTAGATTACTATAACATGTTTATGGATCAAACCAATTTTGTAGATCACTATAACATGTTTATGGATCAAACCAATTTTGTAGATCACTACAACATGTTTATGGATCAAATCAATTTTGTAGATCACTACAACATGTTTATGGATCAAACCAATTTTGTAGATCACTACAACATGTTTATGGATCAAACCAATTTTGTAGATCACTATAACATGTTTATGGATCAAACCAATTTTGTAGATCACTACGACATGTTTATGGATCAAGCCAATTTTGTAGATCACTACAACAGGTTTATGGATCAAACCAATTTTGTAGATCACTACAACATGTTTATGGATCAAACCAATTTTGTAGATCACTACAATATGTTTATGGATCAAACCAATTTTGTAGATCACTACAACATGTTTATGGATCAAACCAATTTTGTAGATCACTATAACATGTTTATGGATCAAACAAATTTTGTAGATCACTATAACATGTTTATGGATCAAACCAATTTTGTAGATCACTACAACATGTTTATGGATCAAATTTTGTAGATCACTACAACATGTTTATGGATCAAACCAATTTTGTAGATCACTATAACATGTTTATGGATCAAACCAATTTTGTAGATCACTACAACATGTTTATGGATCAAACCAATTTTGTAGATCACTACAACATGTTTATGGATCAAACCAATTTTGTAGATCACTACAACATGTTTATGGATCAAACCAATTTTGTAGATCACTATAACATGTTTATGGATCAAACCAATTTTGTAGATCACTACAACATGTTTATGGATCAAACCAATATTGTAGATCACTACAACATGTTTATGGATCAAACCAATTTTGTAGATCACTACAACATGTTTATGGATCAAACCAATTTTGTAGATCACTACAACATGTTTATGGATCAAACCAATTTTGTAGATCACTACAACACGTTTATGGATCAAACCAATTTTGTAGATCACTACAACATGTTTATGGATCAAACCAATTTTGTAGATCACTATAACATATTTATGGATCAAACCAATTTTGTAGATCACTACAACATGTTTATGGATCAAACCAATTTTGTGGATCACTACAACATGTTTATGGATCAAACCAATTTTGTAGATCACTACAACATGTTTATGGATCAAACCAATTTTGTAGATCACTATAACATGTTTATGGATCAAACCAATTTTGTAGATCACTACAACATGTTTATGGATCAAACCAATTTTGTAGATCACTATAACATGTATATGGATCAAACCAATTTTGTAGATCACTATAACATGTTTATGGATCAAACCAATTTTGTAGATCACTACAACATGTTTATGGATCAAACCAATTTTGTAGATCACTACAACAGGTTTATGGATCAAACCAATTTTGTAGATCACTATAACATGTTTATGGATCAAACCAATTTTGTAGATCACTACAACATGTTTATGGATCAAACCAATTTTGTAGATCACTACAACATGTTTATGGATCAAACCAATTTTGTAGATCACTACAACATGTTTATGGATCAAACCAATTTTGTAGATCACTATAACATGTTTATGGATCAAACCAATTTTGTAGATCACTACAACATGTTTATGGATGAAACCAATTTTGTAGATCACTATAACATATTTATGGGTCAAACCAATTTTGTAGATCATTACAACATGTTTATCGATCAAACCAATTTTGTAGATCACTACAACATGTTTATGGATCAAACCAATTTTGTAGATCACTACAAACATGTTTATGGATCAAACCAATTTTGTAGATCACTACAACATGTTTATGGATCAAACCAATTTTCTAGATCACTACAACATGTTTATGGATCAAACCAATTTTGTAGATCACTACAAAATGTTTATCGATCAAACCAATTTTGTAGATCACTACAACATGTTTATGGATCAAACCAATTTTGTAGATCACTACAACATGTTTATGGATCAAACCAATTTTGTAGATCACTATAACATATTTACTGATTAAACCAATTTTGTAGATCACTACAACATGTTTATGGATCAAACCAATTTTGTAGATCACTACAACATGTTTATGGATCAAACCAATTTTGTAGATCACTACAACATATTTATGGATCAAACCAATTTTGTAGATCACTACAACATGTTTATGGATCAAACCAATTAGGTAGATCACTATAACATGTTTATGGATCAAACCAATTTTGTAGATCACTACAACATGTTTATGGATCAAACCAATTTTGTAGATCACTATAACATATTTATGGATCAAACCAATTTTGTAGATCACTACAACATGTTTATGGATCAAACCAAATTTGTAGATCACTACAACATGTTTATGGATCAAACCAATTTTGTAGATCACTACAACATGTTTATGGATCAAACAAATTTTGTAGATCACTATAACATGTTTATGGATCAAACCAATTTTGTAGATCACTACAACATGTTTATGGATCAAACCAATTTTGTAGATCACTACAACATGTTTATGGATCAAACCAATTTTGTAGATCACTACAACATGTTTATGGATCAAACCAATTTTGTAGATCACTACAACATGTTTATGGATCAAACAAATTTTGTAGATCACTACAACATGTTTATGGATCAAATCAATTTTGTAGATCACTACAACATGTTTATGGATCAAACCAATTTTTTAGATCACTACAACATGTTTATGGATCAAACCAATTTTGTAGATCACTACAACATGTTTATGGATCAAACCAATTTTGTAGATCACTACAACATGTTTATGGATCAAACCAATTTTGTAGATCACTACAACATGTTTATGGATCAAATCAATTTTGTAGATCACTACAACATGTTTATGGATCAAACCAATTTTTTAGATCACTACAACATGTTTATGGATCAAACCAATTTTGTAGATCACTATAACATGTTTATGGATCAAACCAATTTTGTAGATCACTTCAACATGTTTATGGATCAAACCAATTTTGTAGATCACTACAACATGTTTATGGATCAAACCAATTTTGTAGATCACTACAACATGTTTATGGATCAAACCAATTTTGTAGATCACTATAACATGTTTATGGATCAAACCAATTTTGTAGATCACTACAACATGTTTATGGATCAAACAAATTTTGTAGATCACTACAACATGTTTATGGATCAAATCAATTTTGTAGATCACTACAACATGTTTATGGATCAAACCAATTAGGTAGATCACTATAACATGTTTATGGATCAAACCAATTTTGTAGATCACTACAACATGTTTATGGATCAAACCAATTTTGTAGATCACTATAACATGTATATGGATCAAACCAATTTTGTAGATCACTATAACATGTTTATGGATCAAACCAATTTTGTAGATCACTACAACATGTTTATGGATCAAACCAATTTTGTAGATCACTACAACATGTTTATGGATCAAACCAATTTTGTAGATCACTATAACATGTTTATGGATCAAACCAATTTTGTAGATCACTACAACATGTTTATGGATCAAACCAATTTTGTAGATCACTACAACATGTTTATGGATCAAACAAATTTTGTAGATCACTATAACAAGTTTATGGATCAAACCAATTTTGTAGATCACTACAACATGTTTATGGATCAAACCAGTTTTGTAGATCACTACAACATGTTTATGGATCAAACCAATTTTGTACATCACTACAACATGTTTATGTTGTAGTGATCTACAAAATTGGTTTGATCCATAAACATGTTGTAGTGACCTAAAAAATTGATTTGATGCATAAACATGTTGTAGTGATCTACAAAATTGATTTGATCCACAAACATGTTGTAGTGATCTACAGAATTGGTTTGATCCATAAACATGTTGTAGTGATCTACAAAATTGATTTGATCCATAAACATGTTGTAGTGATCTACAAAATTGGTTTGATCCATAAACATGTTATAGTGATCTACAAAATTGGTTTAATCCATAAACATGTTATAGTGATCTACAAAATTGGTTTGATCCATAAACATGTTGTAGTGATCTACAAAATTGGTTTGATCCATAAACATGTTATAGTGATCTACAAAATTTGTTTGATCCATAAACATGTTATAGTGATCTACAAAATTGGTTTGATCCATAAACATGTTATAGTGATCTACAAAATTGGTTTGATCCATAAACATGTTATAGTGATCTACAAAATTGGCTTGATCCATAAACATGTTGTAGTGATCTACAAAATTGGTTTGATCCATAAACATGTTATAGTGATCTACAAAATTGGTTTGATCCATAAACATGTTGTAAACATGTTGTAGTGATCTACAAAATTGGTTTGATCCATAAACATGTTATAGTGATCTACAAAATTGGTTTGATCCATAAACATGTTGTAGTGATCTACAAAATTGGTTTGATCCATAAACATGTGGTAGTGATCTACAAAATTGGTTTGCTCCATAAACATGTTGTAGTGATCTACAAAATTGGTTTGATCCATAAACATGTTATAGTGATCTACAAAATTTGTTTGATCCATAAACATGTTATAGTGATCTACAAAATTGGTTTGATGAATAAAGATTTTGTAGTGATCTACAAAATTGGTTTGATCCATAAACATGTTGTAGTGATATACAAAATTGGTTTGATCCATAAACATGTTGTAGTGATCTACAAAATTGGTTTGATCCATAAACATGTTATAGTGATCTACAAAATTGGTTTGATCCATAAACATGTTGTAGTGATCTACAAAATTGGTTTGATCCTTAAACATGTTGTAGTGATCTACAAAATTGGTTTGATCCATAAACATGTTGAAGTGATCTACAAAATTGGTTTGATCCATAAACATGTTATAGTGATCTACAAAATTGGTTTGATCCATAAACATGTTGTAGTGATCTAAAAAATTGGTTTGATCCATAAACATGTTATGGATCAAACCAATTTTGTAGATCACTACAACATGTTTATGGATCAAATCAATTTTGTAGATCACTACAACATGTTTATGGATCAAACCAATTTTTTAGATCACTACAACATGTTTATGGATCAAACCAATTTTGTAGATCACTATAACATGTTTATGGATCAAACCAATTTTGTAGATCACTTCAACATGTTTATGGATCAAACCAATTTTGTAGATCACTACAACATGTTTATGGATCAAACCAATTTTGTAGATCACTACAACATGTTTATGGATCAAACCAATTTTGTAGATCACTATAACATGTTTATGGATCAAACCAATTTTGTAGATCACTACAACATGTTTATGGATCAAACAAATTTTGTAGATCACTACAACATGTTTATGGATCAAATCAATTTTGTAGATCACTACAACATGTTTATGGATCAAACCAATTAGGTAGATCACTATAACATGTTTATGGATCAAACCAATTTTGTAGATCACTACAACATGTTTATGGATCAAACCAATTTTGTAGATCACTATAACATGTATATGGATCAAACCAATTTTGTAGATCACTATAACATGTTTATGGATCAAACCAATTTTGTAGATCACTACAACATGTTTATGGATCAAACCAATTTTGTAGATCACTACAACATGTTTATGGATCAAACCAATTTTGTAGATCACTATAACATGTTTATGGATCAAACCAATTTTGTAGATCACTACAACATGTTTATGGATCAAACCAATTTTGTAGATCACTACAACATGTTTATGGATCAAACAAATTTTGTAGATCACTATAACAAGTTTATGGATCAAACCAATTTTGTAGATCACTACAACATGTTTATGGATCAAACCAGTTTTGTAGATCACTACAACATGTTTATGGATCAAACCAATTTTGTACATCACTACAACATGTTTATGTTGTAGTGATCTACAAAATTGGTTTGATCCATAAACATGTTGTAGTGACCTAAAAAATTGATTTGATGCATAAACATGTTGTAGTGATCTACAAAATTGATTTGATCCACAAACATGTTGTAGTGATCTACAGAATTGGTTTGATCCATAAACATGTTGTAGTGATCTACAAAATTGATTTGATCCATAAACATGTTGTAGTGATCTACAAAATTGGTTTGATCCATAAACATGTTATAGTGATCTACAAAATTGGTTTAATCCATAAACATGTTATAGTGATCTACAAAATTGGTTTGATCCATAAACATGTTGTAGTGATCTACAAAATTGGTTTGATCCATAAACATGTTATAGTGATCTACAAAATTTGTTTGATCCATAAACATGTTATAGTGATCTACAAAATTGGTTTGATCCATAAACATGTTATAGTGATCTACAAAATTGGTTTGATCCATAAACATGTTATAGTGATCTACAAAATTGGCTTGATCCATAAACATGTTGTAGTGATCTACAAAATTGGTTTGATCCATAAACATGTTATAGTGATCTACAAAATTGGTTTGATCCATAAACATGTTGTAAACATGTTGTAGTGATCTACAAAATTGGTTTGATCCATAAACATGTTATAGTGATCTACAAAATTGGTTTGATCCATAAACATGTTGTAGTGATCTACAAAATTGGTTTGATCCATAAACATGTGGTAGTGATCTACAAAATTGGTTTGCTCCATAAACATGTTGTAGTGATCTACAAAATTGGTTTGATCCATAAACATGTTATAGTGATCTACAAAATTTGTTTGATCCATAAACATGTTATAGTGATCTACAAAATTGGTTTGATGAATAAAGATTTTGTAGTGATCTACAAAATTGGTTTGATCCATAAACATGTTGTAGTGATATACAAAATTGGTTTGATCCATAAACATGTTGTAGTGATCTACAAAATTGGTTTGATCCATAAACATGTTATAGTGATCTACAAAATTGGTTTGATCCATAAACATGTTGTAGTGATCTACAAAATTGGTTTGATCCTTAAACATGTTGTAGTGATCTACAAAATTGGTTTGATCCATAAACATGTTGAAGTGATCTACAAAATTGGTTTGATCCATAAACATGTTATAGTGATCTACAAAATTGGTTTGATCCATAAACATGTTGTAGTGATCTAAAAAATTGGTTTGATCCATAAACATGTTGTAGTGATCTACAAAATTGATTTGATCCATAAACATGTTGTAGTGATCTACAAAATTGGTTTGATCCATAAACATGTTGTAGTGATCTACAAAATTGGTTTGATCCATAAACATGTTGTAGTGATCTACAAAATAGGTTTGATCCATAAACATGTTGTAGTGATCTAAAAAATTGGTTTGATCCATAAACATGTTGTAGTGATCTACAAAATTGATTTGATCCATAAACATGTTGTAGTGATCTACAAAATTTGTTTGATCCATAAACATGTTGTAGTGATCTACAAAATTGGTTTGATCCATAAACATGTTGTAGTGATCTACAAAATTGGTTTGATCCATAAACATGTTGTAGTGATCTACAAAATTGGTTTGATCCATAAACATGTTGTAGTGATCTACAAAATTGGTTTGATCCATAAACATGTTATAGTGATCTACAAAATTTGTTTGATCCATAAACATGTTGTAGTGATCTACAAAATTGGTTTGATCCATAAACATGTTGTAGTGATCTAAAAAATTGATTTGATCCATAAACACGTTGTAGTGATCTACAAAATTGGTTTGATCCATAAACATGTTGTAGTGATCTACAAAATTGATTTGATCCATAAACATGTTGTAGTGATCTACAAAATTGGTTTGATCCATAAACATGTTATAGTGATCTACAAAATTGGTTTAATCCATAAACATGTTATAGTGATCTACAAAATTGGTTTGATCCATAAACATGTTGTGGTGATCTACAAAATTGGTTTGATCCATAAACATGTTGTAGTGATCTACAAAATTGATTTGATCCATAAACATGTTGTAGTGATCTACAAAATTGGTTTGATCCATAAACATGTTGTAGTGATCTACAAAATTGATTTGATCCATAAACATGTTGTAGTGATCTACAAAATTGGTTTGATCCATAAACATGTTATAGTGATCTACAAAATTGGTTTAATCCATAAACATGTTATAGTGATCTACAAAATTGGTTTGATCCATAAACATGTTGTGGTGATCTACAAAATTGGTTTGATCCATAAACATGTTGTAGTGATCTACAAAATTGGTTTGATCCATAAACATGTTGTAGTGATCTACAAAATTGGTTTGATCCATAAACATGTTATAGTGATCTACAAAATTGGTTTGATCCATAAACATGTTGTAGTGATCTACAAAATTGGTTTGATCCATAAACATGTTGTAGTGATGCACAAAATTGGTTTGATCCATAAACATGTTGTAGTGATCTACAAAACTGGTTTGATCCATAAACATGTTGTAGTGATCTACAAAATTGGTTTGATCCATAAACTTGTTATAGTGATCTACAAAATTTGTTTGATCCATAAACATGTTGTAGTGATCTACAAAATTGGTTTGATCCATAAACATGTTGTAGTGATCTACAAAATTGGTTTGATCCATAAACATGTTGTAGTGATCTACAAAATTGGTTTGATCCATAAACATGTTGTAGTGATTTACAAAATTGGTTTGACCCATAAACATGTTATAGCGATCTAAAAAATTTGTTTGATCCATAAACATGTTATAGTGATCTACAAAATTGGTTTGATCCATAAACATGTTGTAGTGATCGACAAAATTGGTTTGATCCATAAACATGTTGTAGTGATCTACAAAATTAGTTTGATCCATAAACATGTTGTAGTGATCTAAAAAATTGATTTGATCCATAAACATGTTGCAGTGATCTAAAAAATTGATTTGATCCACAAACATGTTGTAGTGATCTACAAAATTGGTTTGATCCATAAACATGTTGTAGTGATCTACAAAATTGATTTGATCCATAAACATGTTGTAGTGATCTACAAAATTGGTTTGATCCATAAACATGTTGTAGTGATCTAAAAAATTGGTTTGATCCATAAACATGTTTTAGTGATCTACAAAATTGGTTTGATCCATAAACATGTTATAGTGATCTGCAAAATTGGTTTGATCCATAAACATGTTATAGTGATCTACAAAATTGGTTTGATCCATAAACATGTTGTAGTGATCTACAAAATTGGTTTGATCCATAAACATGTTATAGTGACCTACAAAATTGGTTTGATCCATAAACATGTTGTAGTGATCTACAAAATTGGTTTGATCCATAAACATGTTGTAGTGATCTACAAAATTGGTTTGATCCATAAACATGTTGTAGTGATCTACAAAATTGGTTTGATCCATAAATATGTTATAGTGATCTACAAAATTGGTTTGATCCATAAACATGTTGTAGTGATCTACAAAATTGGTTTGATCCATAAACATGTTATAGTGATCTACAAAATTGGTTTGATCCATAAACATGTTGTAGTGATCTACAAAATTGGTTTGATCCATAAACAAACCAAATTTATTAGCCCTGTAAGCAGGGGCAACCTTACATATGGATCAAAACGATTTTGTAGATCACTACAACATGTTTATGGATCAAACCAATTTTGTAGATCACTACAACATGTTTATAGATCAAACCAATTTTGTAGATCACTATAACATGTTTATGGATCAAACCAATTTTGTAGATCACTACAACATGTTTATGGATCAAACCAATTTTGTAGATCACTACAACATGTTTATGGATCAAATCAATTTTGTAGATCACTACAACATGTTTATGGATCAAACCAATTTTGTAGATCACTATAACATGTTTATGGATCAAACAAATTTTGTAGATCAGTATAACATGTTTATGGATCAAACCAATTTTGTAGATCACTACAACATGTTTATGGATCAAACCAATTTTGTAGATCACTACAACATGTTTATGGATCAAACCAATTTTGTAGATCACTACAACATGTTTATGGATCAAACCAATTTTGTAGATCACTACAACATGTTTATGGATCAAACAAATTTTGTAGATCACTACAACATGTTTATGGATCAAATCAATTTTGTAGATCACTACAACATGTTTATGGATCAAACCAATTTTTTAGATCACTACAACATGTTTATGGATCAAACCAATTTTGTAGATCACTACAACATGTTTATGGATCAAACCAATTTTGTAGATCACTACAACATGTTTATGGATCAAACCAATTTTGTAGATCACTACAACATGTTTATGGATCAAATCAATTTTGTAGATCACTACAACATGTTTATGGATCAAACCAATTTTTTAGATCACTACAACATGTTTATGGATCAAACCAATTTTGTAGATCACTATAACATGTTTATGGATCAAACCAATTTTTTAGATCCCTACAACATGTTTATGGATCAAACCAATTTTGTAGATCACTATAACATGTTTATGGATCAAACCAATTTTGTAGATCACTACAACATGTTTATGGATCAAATCAATTTTGTAGATCACTAAAACATGTTTATGGATCAAACCAATTTTTTAGATCACTACAACATGTTTATGGATCAAACCAATTTTGTAGATCACTACAACATGTTTACGGATCAAATCAATTTTGTAGATCGCTACAACATGTTTATGGATCAAACCAATTTTGTAGATCACTACAACATGTTTATGGATCAAATCAATTTTGTAGATCACTACAACATGTTTATGGATCAAACCAATTTTTTAGATCACTACAACATGTTTGTAGATCACTATAACATGTTTATGGATCAAACCAATTTTGTAGATCATTACAACATGTTTATGGATCAAACCAATTTTGTAGATCACTATAACATGTTTATGGATCAAACCAATTTTGTAGATCACTATAACATGTTTATGGATCAAACCAATTTTGTAGATCACTATAACATGTTTATGGACCAAACCAATTTTTTAGATAACTACAACATGTTTATGGATCAAACCAATTTTGTAGATCACTACAACATGTTTATGGATCAAATCAATTTTGTAGATCACTACAACATGTTTATGGATCAAACCAATTTTGTAGATCACTACAACATGTTTGTGGATCAAATCAATTTTTTAGATCACTACAACATGTTTATGGATCAAACCCATTTTTTAGATCACTACAACATGTTTATGGATCAAACCAATTTTGTAGATCACTACAACATGTTTATGGATCAAACCAATTTTGTAGATCACTACAACATGTTTATGGATCAAACCAATTTTGTAGATCACTACAACATGTTTATGGATCAAACCAATTTTGTAGATCACTATAACATGTTTATGGATCAAACCAATTTTGTAGATCACTACAACATGTTTATGGATCAAACCAATTTTGTAGATCACTACAACATGTTTATGGATCAAACCAATTTTGTAGATCACTACAACATGTTTATGGATCAAACCAATTTTGTAGATCACTATAACATGTTTATGGATCAAACCAATTTTGTAGATCACTACAACATGTTTATGGATCAAACCAATTTTGTAGATCACTACAACATGTTTATGGATCAAACCAATTTTGTAGATCACTACAACATGTTTATGGATCAAACCAATTTTGTAGATCACTATAACATGTTTATGGATCAAACAAATTTTGTAGATCACTACAACATGTTTATGGATCAAACCAATTTTGTAGATCACTACAACATGTTTATGGATCAAACCAATTTTGTAGATCACTACAACATGTTTATGGATCAAACCAATTTTGTAGATCACTACAACATGTTTATGGATCAAACCAATTTTGTAGATCACTACAACATGTTTATGGATTAAACCAATTTTGTAGATCACTATAACATGTTTATGGATCAAACCAATTTTGTAGATCACTACAACATGTTTATGGATCAAACCAATTTTGTAGATCACTACAACATGTTTATGGATCAAACCAATTTTGTAGATCACTACAACATGTTTATGGATCAAACCAATTTTGTAGATCACTATAACATGTTTATGGATCAAACCAATTTTGTAGGTCACTACAACATGTTTATGGATCAAACCAATTTTGTAGATCACTACAACATGTTTATGGATCAAACCAATTTTGTAGATCACTACAACATGTTTATGGATCAAGCCAATTTTGTAGATCACTATAACATGTTTATGGATCAAACAAATTTTGTAGATCACTATAACATGTTTATGGATCAAACCAATTTTGTAGATCACTACAACATGTTTATGGATCAAACCAATTTTGTAGATCACTACAACATGTTTATGGATCAAACCAATTTTGTAGATCACTACAACATGTTTATGGATCAAACCAATTTTGTAGATCACTATAACATGTTTATGGATCAAACCAATTTTGTAGATCACTACAACATGTTTATGGATCAAACCAATTTTGTAGATCACTACAACATCTTTATGGATCAAACCAATTTTGTAGATCACTACAACATGTTTATGGATCAAACCAATTTTGTAGATCACTATAACATGTTTATGGATCAAACCAATTATGTAGATCACTACAACATGTTTATGGATCAAACCAGTTTTGTAGATCACTACAACATGTTTATGGATCAAACCAATTTTGTAGATCACTATAACATATTTACGGATCAAACCAATTTTGTAAATCACTACAACATGTTTATGGATCAAACCAATTTTGTAGATCACTACAACATGTTTATGGATCAAACCAATTTTGTAGATCACTACAACATGTTTATGGATCAAACCAATTTTGTAGATCACTATAACATGTTTATGGATCAAACCAATTTTGTAGATCACTACAACATGTTTATGGATCAAATCAATTTTGTAGATCACTACAACATGTTTATGGATCAAACCAATTTTGTAGATCACTACAACATGTTTGTGGATCAAATCAATTTTTTAGATCACTACAACATGTTTATGGATCAAACCCATTTTTTAGATCACTACAACATGTTTATGGATCAAACCAATTTTGTAGATCACTACAACATGTTTATGGATCAAACCAATTTTGTAGATCACTACAACATGTTTATGGATCAAACCAATTTTGTAGATCACTACAACATGTTTATGGATCAAACCAATTTTGTAGATCACTATAACATGTTTATGGATCAAACCAATTTTGTAGATCACTACAACATGTTTATGGATCAAACCAATTTTGTAGATCACTACAACATGTTTATGGATCAAACCAATTTTGTAGATCACTACAACATGTTTATGGATCAAACCAATTTTGTAGATCACTATAACATGTTTATGGATCAAACCAATTTTGTAGATCACTACAACATGTTTATGGATCAAACCAATTTTGTAGATCACTACAACATGTTTATGGATCAAACCAATTTTGTAGATCACTACAACATTTTTATGGATCAAACCAATTTTGTAGATCACTATAACATGTTTATGGATCAAACAAATTTTGTAGATCACTATAACATGTTTATGGATCAAACCAATTTTGTAGATCACTACAACATGTTTATGGATCAAACCAATTTTGTAGATCACTACAACATGTTTATGGATCAAACCAATTTTGTAGATCACTACAACATGTTTATGGATCAAACCAATTTTGTAGATCACTATAACATGTTTATGGATCAAACCAATTTTGTAGATCACTACAACATGTTTATGGATCAAACCAATTTTGTAGATCACTACAACATGTTTATGGATCAAACCAATTTTGTAGATCACTACAACATGTTTATGGATCAAACCAATTTTGTAGATCACTATAACATGTTTATGGATCAAACCAATTTTGTAGATCACTACAACATGTTTATGGATCAAACCAATTTTGTAGATCACTACAACATGTTTATGGATCAAACCAATTTTGTAGATCACTACAACATTTTTATGGATCAAACCAATTTTGTAGATCACTATAACATGTTTATGGATCAAACAAATTTTGTAGATCACTATAACATGTTTATGGATCAAACCAATTTTGTAGATCACTACAACATGTTTATGGATCAAACCAATTTTGTAGATCACTACAACATGTTTATGGATCAAATCAATTTTGTAGATCACTACAACATGTTTATGGATCAAACCAATTTTGTAGATCACTACAACATGTTTGTGGATCAAATCAATTTTTTAGATCACTACAACATGTTTATGGATCAAACCCATTTTTTAGATCACTACAACATGTTTATGGATCAAACCAATTTTGTAGATCACTACAACATGTTTATGGATCAAACCAATTTTGTAGATCACTACAACATGTTTATGGATCAAACCAATTTTGTAGATCACTACAACATGTTTATGGATCAAACCAATTTTGTAGATCACTATAACATGTTTATGGATCAAACCAATTTTGTAGATCACTACAACATGTTTATGGATCAAACCAATTTTGTAGATCACTACAACATGTTTATGGATCAAACCAATTTTGTAGATCACTACAACATGTTTATGGATCAAACCAATTTTGTAGATCACTATAACATGTTTATGGATCAAACCAATTTTGTAGATCACTACAACATGTTTATGGATCAAACCAATTTTGTAGATCACTACAACATGTTTATGGATCAAACCAATTTTGTAGATCACTACAACATTTTTATGGATCAAACCAATTTTGTAGATCACTATAACATGTTTATGGATCAAACAAATTTTGTAGATCACTATAACATGTTTATGGATCAAACCAATTTTGTAGATCACTACAACATGTTTATGGATCAAACCAATTTTGTAGATCACTACAACATGTTTATGGATCAAACCAATTTTGTAGATCACTACAACATGTTTATGGATCAAACCAATTTTGTAGATCACTACAACATGTTTATGGATCAAACCAATTTTGTAGATCACTACAACATGTTTATGGATCAAACCAATTTTGTAGATCACTACAACATGTTTATGGATCAAACCAATTTTGTAGATCACTACAACATGTTTATGGATCAAACCAATTTTGTAGATCACTACAACATGTTTATGGATCAAACCAATTTTGTAGATCACTACAACATGTTTATGGATTAAACCAATTTTGTAGATCACTATAACATGTTTATGGATCAAACCAATTTTGTAGATCACTACAACATGTTTATGGATCAAACCAATTTTGTAGATCACTACAACATGTTTATGGATCAAACCAATTTTGTAGATCACTACAACATGTTTATGGATCAAACCAATTTTTTAGATCACTACAACATGTTTATGGATCAAACCAATTTTGTAGATCACTATAACATGTTTATGGATCAAACCAATTTTGTAGATCACTACAACATGTTTATGGATCAAATCAATTTTGTAGATCACTAAAACATGTTTATGGATCAAACCAATTTTTTAGATCACTACAACATGTTTATGGATCAAACCAATTTTGTAGATCACTACAACATGTTTACGGATCAAATCAATTTTGTAGATCGCTACAACATGTTTATGGATCAAACCAATTTTGTAGATCACTACAACATGTTTATGGATCAAATCAATTTTGTAGATCACTACAACATGTTTATGGATCAAACCAATTTTTAGATCACTACAACATGTTTGTAGATCACTATAACATGTTTATGGATCAAACCAATTTTGTAGATCATTACAACATGTTTATGGATCAAACCAATTTTGTAGATCACTATAACATGTTTATGGATCAAACCAATTTTGTAGATCACTATAACATGTTTATGGATCAAACCAATTTTGTAGATCACTATAACATGTTTATGGACCAAACCAATTTTTTAGATAACTACAGCATGTTTATGGATCAAACCAATTTTGTAGATCACTACAACATGTTTATGGATCAAATCAATTTTGTAGATCACTACAACATGTTTATGGATCAAACCAATTTTGTAGATCACTACAACATGTTTGTGGATCAAATCAATTTTTTAGATCACTACAACATGTTTATGGATCAAACCCATTTTTTAGATCACTACAACATGTTTATGGATCAAACCAATTTTGTAGATCACTACAACATGTTTATGGATCAAACCAATTTTGTAGATCACTACAACATGTTTATGGATCAAACCAATTTTGTAGATCACTACAACATGTTTATGGATCAAACCAATTTTGTAGATCACTATAACATGTTTATGGATCAAACCAATTTTGTAGATCACTACAACATGTTTATGGATCAAACCAATTTTGTAGATCACTACAACATGTTTATGGATCAAACCAATTTTGTAGATCACTACAACATGTTTATGGATCAAACCAATTTTGTAGATCACTATAACATGTTTATGGATCAAACCAATTTTGTAGATCACTACAACATGTTTATGGATCAAACCAATTTTGTAGATCACTACAACATGTTTATGGATCAAACCAATTTTGTAGATCACTACAACATTTTTATGGATCAAACCAATTTTGTAGATCACTATAACATGTTTATGGATCAAACAAATTTTGTAGATCACTATAACATGTTTATGGATCAAACCAATTTTGTAGATCACTACAACATGTTTATGGATCAAACCAATTTTGTAGATCACTACAACATGTTTATGGATCAAACCAATTTTGTAGATCACTACAACATGTTTATGGATCAAACCAATTTTGTAGATCACTACAACATGTTTATGGATCAAACCAATTTTGTAGATCACTACAACATGTTTATGGATCAAACCAATTTTGTAGATCACTACAACATGTTTATGGATCAAACCAATTTTGTAGATCACTACAACATGTTTATGGATCAAACCAATTTTGTAGATCACTACAACATGTTTATGGATCAAACCAATTTTGTAGATCACTACAACATGTTTATGGATTAAACCAATTTTGTAGATCACTATAACATGTTTATGGATCAAACCAATTTTGTAGATCACTACAACATGTTTATGGATCAAACCAATTTTGTAGATCACTACAACATGTTTATGGATCAAACCAATTTTGTAGATCACTACAACATGTTTATGGATCAAACCAATTTTGTAGATCACTATAACATGTTTATGGATCAAACCAATTTTGTAGGTCACTACAACATGTTTATGGATCAAACCAATTTTGTAGATCACTACAACATGTTTATGGATCAAACCAATTTTGTAGATCACTACAACATGTTTATGGATCAAGCCAATTTTGTAGATCACTATAACATGTTTATGGATCAAACAAATTTTGTAGATCACTATAACATGTTTATGGATCAAACCAATTTTGTAGATCACTACAACATGTTTATGGATCAAACCAATTTTGTAGATCACTACAACATGTTTATGGATCAAACCAATTTTGTAGATCACTACAACATGTTTATGGATCAAACCAATTTTGTAGATCACTATAACATGTTTATGGATCAAACCAATTTTGTAGATCACTACAACATGTTTATGGATCAAACCAATTTTGTAGATCACTACAACATCTTTATGGATCAAACCAATTTTGTAGATCACTACAACATGTTTATGGATCAAACCAATTTTGTAGATCACTATAACATGTTTATGGATCAAACCAATTATGTAGATCACTACAACATGTTTATGGATCAAACCAGTTTTGTAGATCACTACAACATGTTTATGGATCAAACCAATTTTGTAGATCACTATAACATATTTACGGATCAAACCAATTTTGTAAATCACTACAACATGTTTATGGATCAAACCAATTTTGTAGATCACTACAACATGTTTATGGATCAAACCAATTTTGTAGATCACTACAACATGTTTATGGATCAAACCAATTTTGTAGATCACTACAACATGTTTATGGATCAAACCAATTTTGTAGATCACTATAACATGTTTATGGATCAAACCAATTTTGTAGATCACTACAACATGTTTATGGATCAAACCAATTTTGTAGATCACTATAACATATTTATGGATCAAACCAATTTTGTAGATCACTACAACATGTTTATGGATCAAACCAATTTTTTAGATCACTACAACATGTTTATGGATCAAACCAATTTTGTAGATCACTACAACATGTTTATGGATCAAACCAATTTTGTAGATCACTACAACATGTTTATGGATCAAACCAATTTTGTAGATTACTACAACATGTTTATGGATCAAACCAATTTTGTAGATCACTACAACATGTTTATGGATCAAACCAATTTTGTAGATCACTATAACATATTTATGGATCAAACCAATTTTGTAGATCCCTACAACATGTTTATGGATCAAACCAATTTTGTAGATCACTACAACATGTTTATGGATCAAACCAATTTTGTAGATCACTACAACATGTTTATGGATCAAACCAATTTTGTAGATCACTACAACATGTTTATGGATCAAACCAATTTTGTAGATCACTACAACATGTTTATGGATCAAACCAATTTTGTAGATCACTATAACATGATTATGGATCAAACCAATTATGTAGATCACTACAACATGTTTATGGATCAAACCAATTTTGTAGATCACTACAACATGTTTATGGATCAAACCAATTTTGTAGATCACTACAACATGTTTATGGATCAAACCAATTTTGTAGATCACTACAACATGTTTATGGATCAAACCAATTTTGTAGGTCACTATAACATATTTACGGATCAAACCAATTTTGTAGATCACTACAACATGTTTATGGATCAAACCAATTTTGTAGATCACTACAACATGTTTATGGATCAAACCAATTTTGTAGATCACTACAACATGTTTATGGATCAAACCAATTTTGTAGATCACTACAACATGTTTATGGATCAAACCAATTTTGTAGATCACTATAACATGTTTATGGATCAAACCAATTTTGTAGATCACTACAACATGTTTATGGATCAAACCAATTTTGTAGATCACTATAACATATTTATGGATCAAACCAATTTTGTAGATCACTACAACATGTTTATGGATCAAACCAATTTTTTAGATCACTACAACATGTTTATGGATCAAACCAATTTTGTAGATCACTACAACATGTTTATGGATCAAACCAATTTTGTAGATCACTACAACATGTTTATGGATCAAACCAATTTTGTAGATTACTACAACATGTTTATGGATCAAACCAATTTTGTAGATCACTACAACATGTTTATGGATCAAACCAATTTTGTAGATCACTATAACATATTTATGGATCAAACCAATTTTGTAGATCACTACAACATGTTTATGGATCAAACCAATTTTGTAGATCACTACAACATGTTTATGGATCAAACCAATTTTGTAGATCACTACAACATGTTTATGGATCAAACCAATTTTTTAGATCACTACAACATGTTTATGGATCAAACCAATTAGGTAGATCACTATAACATGTTTATGGATCAAATCAATTTTGTAGATCACTACAACATGTTTATGGATCAAACCAATTTTGTAGATCACTATAACATATTTATGGATCAAACCAATTTTGTAGATCACTACAACATGTTTATGGATCAAACCAATTTTGTAGATCACTACAACATGTTTATGGATCAAACCAATTTTGTAGATCACTACAACATGTTTATGGATCAAACCAATTTTGTAGATCGTTATAACATGTTTATGGATCAAGCCAATTTTGTAGATCACTACAACATGTTTATGGATCAAACCAATTTTGTAGATCACTATAACATGCATATGGATCAAACCAATTTTGTAGATCACTATAACATGTTTATGGATCAAACCAATTTTGTAGATCACTACAACATGTTTATGGATCAAACCAATTTTGTAGATCACTACAACATGTTTATGGATCAAACCAATTTTGTAGATCACTATAACATGTTTATGGATCAAACCAATTTTGTAGATCACTACAACATGTTTATGGATCAAACCAATTTTGTAGATCACTATAACATATTTATGGATCAAACCAATTTTGTAGATCACTACAACATGATTATGGATCAAACCAATTTTGTAGATCACTATAACATGTTTATGGATCAAACCAATTTTGTAGATCACTACAACATGTTTATGGATCAAACCAATTTTGTAGATCACTATAACATGTTTATGGATCAAACCAATTTTGTAGATCACTATAACATATTTATGGATCAAACCAATTTTGTAGATCACTACAACATGTTTATGGATCAAACCAATTTTGTAGATCACTACAACATGTTTATGGATCAAACCAATTTTGTAGATCACTACAACATGTTTATGGATCAAACCAATTTTGTAGATCACTACAACATGTTTATGGATCAAACCAATTAGGTAGATCACTATAACATGTTTATGGATCAAATCAATTTTGTAGATCACTATAACATGTTTATGGATCAAACCAATTTTGTAGATCACTACAACATGTTTATGGATCAAACCAATTTTGTAGATCGTTATAACATGTTTATGGATCAAACCAATTTTGTAGATCACTACAACATGTTTATGGATCAAACCAATTTTGTAGATCACTATAACATGCATATGGATCAAACCAATTTTGTAGATCACTATAACATGTTTATGGATCAAACCAATTTTGTAGATCCATAAACATGTTGTAGTGATCTACAAAATTGGTTTGATCCATAAACATGTTATAGTGATCTACAAAATTGGTTTGATCCATAAACATGTTGTAGTGATCTACAAAATTGGTTTGATCCACTATAACATGCATATGGATCAAACCAATTTTGTAGATCACTATAACATGTTTATGGATCAAACCAATTTTGTAGATCACTACAACATGTTTATGGATCAAACCAATTTTGTAGATCACTACAACATGTTTATGGATCAAACCAATTTTGTAGATCACTATAACATGTTTATGGATCAAACCAATTTTGTAGATCACTACAACATGTTTATGGATCAAACCAATTTTGTAGATCACTATAACATATTTATGGATCAAACCAATTTTGTAGATCACTACAACATGTTTATGGATCAAACCAATTTTGTAGATCACTACAACATGTTTATGGATCAAACCAATTTTGTAGATCACTACAACATGTTTATGGATCAAACCAATTTTGTAGATCACTATAACATGTTTATGGATCAAACCAATTTTGTAGATCACTATAACATATTTATGGATCAAACCAATTTTGTAGATCACTACAACATGTTCATGGATCAAACCAATTTTGTAGATCACTACAACATGTTTATGGATCAAACCAATTTTGTAGATCACTACAACATGTTTATGGATCAAACCAATTTTGTAGATCACTATAACATGTTTATGGATCAAACCAATTTTGTAGATCACTACAACATGTTTATGGATCAAACCAATTTTGTAGATCACTATAACATGTTTATGGATCAAACCAATTTTTTAGATCACTATAACATGTTTATGGATCAAACCAATTTTGTAGATCACTATAACATGTTTATGGATCAAACCAATTTTTTAGATAACTACAACATGTTTATGGATCAAACCAATTTTGTAGATCACTACCACATGTTTATGGATCAAATCAATTTTGTAGATCACTACAACATGTTTATGGATCAAACCAATTTTGTAGATCACTACAACATGTTTGTGGATCAAATCAATTTTTTAGATCACTACATCATGTTTATGGATCAAACCAATTTTTTAGATCACTACAACATGTTTATGGATCAAACCAATTTTGTAGATCACTATAACATGTTTATGGATCAAACCAATTTTGTAGATCACTATAACATGTTTATGGATCAAACAAATTTTGTAGATCACTACAACATGTTTATGGATCAAACCAATTTTATAGATCACTACAACATGTTTATGGATCAAACCAATTTTGTAGATCACTACAACATGTTTATGGATCAAACCAATTTTGTAGATTACTATAACATGTTTATGGATCAAACCAATTTTGTAGATCACTACAACATGTTTATGGATCAAACCAATTTTGTAGATCACTACAACATGTTTATGGATCAAACCAATTTTGTAGATCACTACAACATGTTTATGGATCAAACCAATTTTGTAGATCACTATAACATGTTTATGGATCAAACAAATTTTGTAGATCACTATAACATGTTTATGGATCAAACCAATTTTGTAGATCACTACAACATGTTTATGGATCAAACCAATTTTGTAGATCACTACAACATGTTTATGGATCAAACCAATTTTGTAGATCACTACAACATGTTTATGGATCAAACCAATTTTGTAGATCACTACAACATGTTTATGGATCAAACCAATTTTGTAGATCACTACAACATGTTTATGGATCAAACCAATTTTGTAGTTCACTACAACATGTTTATGGATCAAACCAATTTTGTAGATCACTACAACATGTTTATGGATCAAACCAATTTTGTAGATCACTACAACATGTTTATGGATCAAACCAATTTTGTAGATCACTATAACATGTTTATGGATCAAACCAATTTTGTAGATCACTTCAACATGTTTATGGATCAAACCAATTTTGTAGATCACTACAACATGTTTATGGATCAAACCAATTTTGTAGATCACTACAACATGTTTATGGATCAAACCAATTTTGTAGATCACTATAACATGTTTATGGATCAAACCAATTTTGTAGATCACTACAACATGTTTATGGATCAAACCAATTTTGTATATGACTACAACATGTTTATGGATCAAACCAATTTTGTAGATCACTACAACATGTTTATTCATCAAACCAATTTTGTAGATCACTATAACATGTTTATGGATCAAACAAATTTTGTAGATCACTATAACATGTTTATGGATCAAACCAATTTTGTAGATCACTACAACATGTTTATGGAGCAAACCAATTTTGTAGATCACTACAACATGTTTATGGATCAAACCAATTTTGTAGATCACTACAACATGTTTATGGATCAAACCAATTTTGTAGATCACTATAACATGCTTATGGATCAAACCAATTTTGTAGATCACTAAAACATGTTTATGGATCAAACCAATTTTGTAGATCACTACAACATGTTTATGGATCAAACCAATTTTGTAGATCACTACAACATGTTTATGGATCAAACCAATTTTGTAGATCACTACAACATGTTTATGGATCAAACCAATTTTGTAGATCACTACAACATGTTTATCGATCAAACCAATTTTGTAGATCACTACAACATGTTTATGGATCAAACCAATTTTGTAGATCACTACAACATGTTTATGGATCAAACCAATTTTGTAGATCACTATAACATATTTACTGATTAAACCAATTTTGTAGATCACTACAACATGTTTATGGATCAAACCAATTTTGTAGATCACTACAACATGTTTATGGATCAAACCAATTTTGTAGATCACTACAACATATTTATGGATCAAACCAATTTTGTAGATCACTACAACATGTTTATGGATCAAACCAATTAGGTAGATCACTATAACATGTTTATGGATCAAACCAATTTTGTAGATCACTACAACATGTTTATGGATCAAACCAATTTTGTAGATCACTATAACATATTTATGGATCAAACCAATTTTGTAGATCACTACAACATGTTTATGGATCAAACCAAATTTGTAGATCACTACAACATGTTTATGGATCAAACCAATTTTGTAGATCACTACAACATGTTTATGGATCAAACCAATTTTGTAGATCACTATAACATGTCTATGGATCAAACCAATTTTGTAGATCACTACAACATGTTTATGGATCAAACCAATTTTGTAGATCACTATAACATGTTTATGGATCAAACCAATTTTGTAGATCACTACAACATGTTTATGGATCAAACCAATTTTTAGATCACTATAACATGTTTATGGATCAAACAAATTTTGTAGATCACTATAACATGTTTATGGATCAAACCAATTTTGTAGATCACTACAACATGTTTATGGATCAAACCAATTTTGTAGATCACTACAACATGTTTATGGATCAAACCAATTTTGTAGATTACTACATCATGTTTATGGATCAAACCAATTTTGTAGATCACTATAACATGTTTATGGATCAAACCAATTTTGTAGATCACTACAACATGTTTATGGATCAAATCAATTTTGTAGATCACTACAACATGTTTATGGATCAAACCAATTTTGTAGATCACTACAACATGTTTATGGATCAAACCAATTTTGTAGATCACTATAACATGTTTATGGATCAAACCAATTTTGTAGATCACTACGACATGTTTATGGATCAAGCCAATTTTGTAGATCACTACAACATGTTTATGGATCAAACCAATTTTGTAGATCACTACAACATGTTTATGGATCAAACCAATTTTGTAGATCACTACAATATGTTTATGGATCAAACCAATTTTGTAGATCACTACAACATGTTTATGGATCAAACCAATTTTGTAGATCACTATAACATGTTTATGGATCAAACAAATTTTGTAGATCACTATAACATGTTTATGGATCAAACCAATTTTGTAAATCACTACAACATGTTTATGGATCAAATTTTGTAGATCACTATAATAAGTTTATGGATCAAACCAATTTTGTAGATCACTATAACATGTTTATGGATCAAACCAATTTTGTAGATCACTACAACATGTTTATGGATCAAACCAATTTTGTAGATCACTACAACATGTTTATGGATCAAACCAATTTTGTAGATCACTACAACATGTTTATGGATCAAACCAATTTTGTAGATCACTATAACATGTTTATGGATCAAACCAATTTTGTAGATCACTACAACATGTTTATGGATCAAACCAATATTGTAGATCACTACAACATGTTTATGGATCAAACCAATTTTGTAGATCACTACAACATGTTTATGGATCAAACCAATTTTGTAGATCACTACAACATGTTTATGGATCAAACCAATTTTGTAGATCACTATAACATATTTATGGATCCAACCAATTTTGTAGATCACTAAAACATGTTTATGGATCAAACCAATTTTGTAGATCACTACAACATGTTTATGGATCAAACCAATTTTGTAGATCACTACAACACGTTTATGGATCAAACCAATTTTGTAGATCACTACAACATGTTTATGGATCAAACCATTTAGGTAGATCGCTATAACATGTTTATGGATCAAACCAATTTTGTAGATCACTACAACATGTTTATGGATCAAAACAATTTTGTAGATCACTATAACATATTTATGGATCAAACCAATTTTGTAGATCACTACAACATGTTTATGGATCAAACCAATTTTGTAGATCACTACAACATGTTTATGGATCAAACCAATTTTGTAGATCACTACAACATGTTTATGGATCAAACCAATTTTGTAGATCACTATAACATGTTTATGGATCAAACCAATTTTGTAGATCACTACAACATGTTTATGGATCAAACCAATTTTGTAGATCACTATAACATGTATATGGATCAAACCAATTTTGTAGATCACTATAACATGTTTATGGATCAAACCAATTTTGTAGATCACTACAACATGTTTATGGATCAAACCAATTTTGTAGATCACTACAACATGTTTATGGATCAAACCAATTTTGTAGATCACTATAACATGTTTATGGATCAAACCAATTTTGTAGATCACTACAACATGTTTATGGATCAAACCAATTTTGTAGATCACTACAACATGTTTATGGATCAAACCAATTTTGTAGATCACTACAACATGTTTATGGATCAAACCAATTTTGTAGATCACTATAACATGTTTATGGATCAAACCAATTTTGTAGATCACTACAACATGTTTATGGATGAAACCAATTTTGTAGATCACTATAACATATTTATGGATCAAACCAATTTTGTAGATCACTACAACATGTTTATCGATCAAACCAATTTTGTAGATCACTACAACATGTTTATGGATCAAACCAATTTTGTAGATCACTATAACATGTTTATGGATCAAACCAATTTTGTAGATCACTACAACATGTTTATGGATCAAACCAATTTTGTAGATCACTACAACATGTTTATGGATCAAACCAATTTTGTAGATCACTACAACATGTTTATGGATGAAACCAATTTTGTAGATTACTATAACATATTTATGGATCAAACCAATTTTGTAGATCACTACAACATGTTTATCGATCAAACCAATTTTGTAGATCACTACAACATGTTTATGGATCAAACCAATTTTGTAGATCACTATAACATGTTTATGGATTAAACCAATTTTGTAGATCACTACAACATGTTTATGGATCAAACCAATTTTGTAGATCACTACAACATGTTTATGGATCAAACCAATTTTGTAGATCACTACAACATGTTTATGGATCAAACCAATTTTGTAGATCACTATAACATGTTTATGGATCAAACCAATTTTGTAGATCACTACAACATGTTTATGGATCAAACCAATTTTGTAGATCACTATAACATATTTATGGATCAAACCAATTTTGTAGATCACTACAACATGTTTATGGATCAAACCAATTTTTTAGATCACTACAACATGTTTATGGATCAAACCAATTTTGTAGATCACTACAACATGTTTATGGATCAAACCAATTTTGTGTTGTAGATCACTATAACATGTATATGGATCAAACCAATTTTGTAGATCACTATAACATGTTTATGGATCAAACCAATTTTGTAGATCACTACAACATGTTTATGGATCAAACCAATTTTGTAGATCACTACAACATGTTTATGGATCAAACCAATTTTGTAGATCACTATAACATGTTTATGGATCAAACCAATTTTGTAGATCACTACAACATGTTTATGGATCAAACCAATTTTGTAGATCACTACAACATGTTTATGGATCAAACCAATTTTGTAGATCACTACAACATGTTTATGGATCAAACCAATTTTGTAGATCACTATAACATGTTTATGGATCAAACCAATTTTGTAGATCACTACAACACGTTTATGGATGAAACCAATTTTGTAGATCACTATAACATATTTATGGATCAAACCAATTTTGTAGATCACTACAACGTGTTTATCGATCAAACCAATTTTGTAGATCACTACAACATGTTTATGGATCAAACCAATTTTGTAGATCACTACAACATGTTTATGGATCAAACCAATTTTGTAGATCACTATAACATATTTATGGATCAAACCAATTTTGTAGATAGCTACAACATGTTTATGGATCAAACCAATTTTGTAGATCACTACAACATGTTTATGGATCAAACCAATTTTGTAGATCACTACAACATGTTTATGGATCAAACCAATTTTGTAGATCACTATAACATGTTTATGGATCAAACCAATTTTGTAGATCACTACAACATGTTTATGGATCAAACCAATTTTGTAGATCACTATAACATATTTATGGATCAAACCAATTTTGTAGATCACTACAACATGTTTATGGATCAAACCAATTTTGTAGATCACTACAACATGTTTATGGATCAAACCAATTTTGTAGATCACTACAATATGTTTATGGATCAAACCAATTTTGTAGATCACTATAACATGTTTATGGATCAAACCAATTTTGTAGATCACTACAACATGTTTATGGATCAAACCAATTTTGTAGATCACTATAACATGTTTATGGATCAAACCAATTTTGTAGATCACTATAACATGTTTATGGATCAAACCAATTTTGTAGATCACTATAACATGTTTATGGATCAAACAAATTTTGTAGATCACTATAACATGTTTATGGATCAAACCAATTTTGTAGATTACTACAACATGTTTATGGATCAAACCAATTTTGTAGATCACTATAACATGTTTATGGATTAAACCAATTTTGTAGATCACTATAACATGTTTATGGATCAAACCAATTTTGTAGATCACTACAACATGTTTATGGATCAAATCAATTTTGTAGATCACTACAACATGTTTATGGATCAAACCAATTCTGTAGATCACTACAACATGTTTGTGGATCAAATCAATTTTGTAGATCACTACAACATGTTTATGGATCAAATCAATTTTTTAGATCACTACAACATGTTTATGGATCAAACCAATTTTGTAGATCACTACAACATGTTTATTTATCAAACCAATTTTGTCGATCACTACAACATGTTTATGGATCAAACCAATTTTGTAGATCACTATAACATGTTTATGGATCAAACAAATTTTGTAGATCACTATAACATGTTTATGGGTCAAACCAATTTTATAGATCACTACAACATGTTTATGGATCAAACCAATTTTGTAGATCACTACAACATGTTTATGGATCAAACCAATTTTGTAGATCACTATAACATGTTTATGGATTAAACCAATTTTGTAGATCACTATAACATGTTTATGGATCAAACCAATTTTGTAGATCACTACAACATGTTTATGGATCAAATCAATTTTGTAGATCACTACAACATGTTTATGGATCAAACCAATTTTGTAGATCACTACAACATGTTTGTGGATCAAATCAATTTTGTAGATCACTATAACATGTTTATGGATCAAATAAATTTTTTAGATCACTACAACATGTTTATGGATCAAACCAATTTTGTAGATCACTACAACATGTTTATGGATCAAACCAATTTTGTCGATCACTACAACATGTTTATGGATCAAACCAATTTTGTAGATCACTATAACATGTTTATGGATCAAACAAATTTTGTAGATCACTATAACATGTTTATGGGTCAAACCAATTTTATAGATCACTACAACATGTTTATGGATCAAACCAATTTTGTAGATCACTACAACATGTTTATGGATCAAACCAATTTTGTAGATCACTACAACATGTTTATGGATCAAACCAATTTTGTAGATCACTACAACATGTTTATGGATCAAACAAATTTTGTAGATCACTATAACATGTTTATGGATCAAACCAATTTTGTAGATCACTACAACATGTTTATGGATCAAACCAATTTTGTAGATCACTACAACATGTTTATGGATCAAACCAATTTTGTACATCACTACAACATGTTTATGGATCAAACCAATTTTGTAGATCACTACAACATGTTTATGGATCAAACCAATTTTGTAGATCACTATAACATGTTTATGGATCAAACCAATTTTGTAGATCACTACAACATGTTTATGGATCAAACCAATTTTGTAGATCACTACAACATGTTTATGGATCAAACCAATTTTGTAGATCACTACAACATGTTTATGGATCAAACCAATTTTGTAGATCACTATAACATGTTTATGGATCAAACCAATTTTGTAGATCACTACAACATGTTTATGGATCAAACCAATTTTGTAGATCACTACAACATGTTTATGGATCAAACCAATTTTGTAGATCACTACAACATGTTTATGGATCAAACCAATTTTGTAGATCACTACAACATGTTTATGGATCAAACCAATTTTGTAGATCACTATAACATATTTATGGATCAAACCAATTTTGTAGATAGCTACAACATGTTTACGGATCAAACCAATTTTGTAGATCACTACAACATGTTTATGGATCAAACCAATTTTGTAGATCACTACAACATGTTTATGGATCAAACCAATTTTGTAGATCACTATAACATGTTTATGGATCAAACCAATTTTGTAGATCACTTCAACATGTTTATGGATCAAACCAATTTTGTAGATCACTATAACATATTTATGGATCAAACCAATTTTGTAGATCACTACAACATGTTTATGGATCAAACTAATTTTGTAGATCACTTCAACATGTTTATGGATCAAACCAATTTTGTAGATCACTACAACATGTTTATGGATCAAACCAATTTTGTAGGTCACTATAACATGTTTATGGATCAAACCAATTTTGTAGATCACTACAACATGTTTATGGATCAAACCAATTTTGTAGATCACTATAACATGTTTATGGATCAAACCAATTTTGCAGATCACTATAACATGTTTATGGATCAAACCAATTTTGTAGATCACTATAACATGTTTATGGATCAAACCAATTTTTTAGATAACTACAACATGTTTATGGATCAAACCAATTTTGTAGATCACTACAACATGTTTATGGATCAAACCAATTTTGTAGATCACTACAACATGTTTATGGATCAAACCAATTTTGTAGATCACTACAACATGTTTGTGGATCAAATCAATTTTTTAGATCACTACAACATGTTTATGGATCAAATCAATTTTTTAGATCAATACAACATGTTTATGGATCAAACTAATTTTGTAGATCACTACAACATGTTTATGGATCAAACCAATTTTGTCGATCACTACAACATGTTTATGGATCAAACCAATTTTGTAGATCACTATAACATGTTTATGGATCAAACAAATTTTTTAGATCGCTATAACATGTTTATGGGTCAAACCAATTTTGTAAATCACTACAACAAGTTTATGGATCAAACCAATTTTGTAGATCACTACAACATGTTTATGGATCAAACCAGTTTTGTAGATCACTACAACATGTTTATGGATCAAACCAATTTTGTAGATCACTACAACATGTTTATGGATCAAACCAATTTTGTAGATCACTACAACATGTTTATGGATCAAACCAATTTTGTAGATCACTATAACATGTTTATGGATCAAACCAATTTTGTAGATCACTACAACATGTTTATGGATCAAACCAATTTTGTAGATCACTACAACATGTTTATGGATCAAACCAATTTTGTAGATCACCACAACATGTTTATGGATCAAACCAATTTTGTAGATCACTATAACATGTTTATGGATTAAACCAATTTTGTAGATCACTATACCATGTTTATGGATCAAACCAATTTTGTAGATCACTACAACATGTTTATGGATCAAATCAATTTTGTAGATCACTACAACATGTTTATGGATCAAACCAATTTTGTAGATCACTACAACATGTTTGTGGATCAAATCAATTTTGTAGATCACTACAACGTGTTTATGGATCAAATCAATTTTTTAGATCACTACAACATGTTTATGGATCAAACCAATTTTGTAGATCACTACAACATGTTTATGGATCAAACCAATTTTGTAGATCACTATAACATGTTTATGGATTAAACCAATTTTGTAGATCACTATAACATGTTTATGGATCAAACCAATTTTGTAGATCACAACAACATGTTTATGGATCAAATCAATTTTGTAGATCACTACAACATGTTTATGGATCAAACCAATTTTGTAGATCACTACAACATGTTTGTGGATCAAATCAATTTTGTAGATCACTACAACATGTTTATGGATCAAATCAATTTTTTAGATCACTACAACATGTTTATGGATCAAACCAATTTTGTAGATCACTACAACATGTTTATGGATCAAACCAATTTTGTCGATCACTACAACATGTTTATGGATCAAACCAATTTTGTAGATCACTATAACATGTTTATGGATCAAACAAATTTTGTAGATCACTATAACATGTTTATGGGTCAAACCAATTTCATAGATCACTACAACATGTTTATGGATCAAACCAATTTTGTAGATCACTACAACATGTTTATGGATCAAACCAATTTTGTAGATCACTACAACATGTTTATGGATCAAACCAATTTTGTAGATCACTACAACATGTTTATGGATCAAACAAATTTTGTAGATCACTATAACATGTTTATGGATCAAACCAATTTTGTAGATCACTACAACATGTTTATGGATCAAACCAATTTTGTAGATCACTACAACATGTTTATGGATCAAACCAATTTTGTACATCACTACAACATGTTTATGGATCAAACCAATTTTGTAGATCACTACAACATGTTTATGGATCAAACCAATTTTGTAGCTCACTATAACATGTTTATGGATCAAACCAATTTTGTAGATCACTACAACATGTTTATGGATCAAACCAATTTTGTAGATCACTACAACATGTTTATGCATCAAACCAATTTTGTAGATCACTACAACATGTTTATGGATCAAACCAATTTTGTAGATCACTATAACATGTTTATGGATCAAACCAATTTTGTAGATCACTACAACATGTTTATGGATCAAACCAATTTTGTAGATCACTACAACATGTTTATGGATCAAACCAATTTTGTAGATCACTACAACATGTTCATGGATCAAACCAATTTTGTAGATCACTACAACATGTTTATGGATCAAACCAATTTTGTAGATCACTATAACATATTTATGGATCAAACCAATTTTGTAGATAGCTACAACATGTTTATGGATCAAACCAATTTTGTAGATCACTACAACATGTTTATGGATCAAACCAATTTTGTAGATCACTACAACATGTTTATGGATCAAACCAATTTTGTAGATCACTATAACATGTTTATGGATCAAACCAATTTTGTAGATCACTACAACATGTTTATGGATCAAACCAATTTTGTAGATCACTATAACATATTTATGGATCAAACCAATTTTGTAGATCACTACATCATGTTTATGGATCAAACCAATTTTGTAGATCACTACAACATGTTTATGGATCAAACCAATTTTGTAGATCACTACAACATGTTTATGGATCAAACCAATTTTGTAGATCACTATAACATGTTTATGGATCAAACCAATTTTGTAGATCACTACAACATGTTTATGGATCAAACCAATTTTGTAGATCACTATAACATGTTTATGGATCAAACCAATTTTGCAGATCACTATAACATGTTTATGGATCAAACCAATTTTGTAGATCACTATAACATGTTTATGGATCAAACCAATTTTTTAGATAACTACAACATGTTTATGGATCAAACCAATTTTGTAGATCACTACAACATGTTTATGGATCAAATCAATTTTGTAGATCACTACAACATGTTTATGGATCAAACCAATTTTGTAGATCACTACAACATGTTTGTGGATCAAATCAATTTTTTAGATCACTACAACATGTTTATGGATCAAATCAATTTTTTAGATCACTACAACGTGTTTATGGATCAAACCAATTTTGTAGATCACTACAACATGTTTATGGATCAAACCAATTTTGTCGATCACTACAACATGTTTATGGATCAAACCAATTTTGTAGATCACTATAACATGTTTATGGATCAAACAAATTTTTTAGATCGCTATAACATGTTTATGGGTCAAACCAATTTTGTAAATCACTACAACATGTTTATGGATCAAACCAATTTTGTAGATCACTACAACATGTTTATGGATCAAACCAATTTTGTAGATCACTACAACATGTTTATGGATCAAACCAATTTTGTAGATCACTACAACATGTTTATGGATCAAACAAATTTTGTAGATCACTATAACATGTTTATGGATCAAACCAATTTTGTAGATCACTACAACATGTTTATGGATCAAACCAGTTTTGTAGATCACTACAACATGTTTATGGATCAAACCAATTTTGTACATCACTACAACATGTTTATGCATCAAACCAATTTTGTAGATCACTACAACATGTTTATGGATCAAACCAAAATTGTAGATCACTATAACATGTTTATGGATCAAACCAATTTTGTAGATCACTACAACATGTTTATGGATCAAACCAATTTTGTAGATCACTACAACATATTTATGGATCAAACCAATTTTGTAGATCACCACAACATGTTTATGGATCAAACCAATTTTGTAGATCACTATAACATGTTTATGGATTAAACCAATTTTGTAGATCACTATAACATGTTTATGGATCAAACCAATTTTGTAGATCACTACAACATGTTTATGGATCAAATCAATTTTGTAGATCACTACAACATGTTTATGGATCAAACCAATTTTGTAGATCACTACAACATGTTTGTGGATCAAATCAATTTTGTAGATCACTACAACATGTTTATGGATCAAATCAATTTTTTAGATCACTACAACATGTTTATGGATCAAACCAATTTTGTAGATCACTACAACATGTTTATGGATCAAACCAATTTTGTAGATCACTATAACATGTTTATGGATTAAACCAATTTTGTAGATCACTATAACATGTTTATGGATCAAACCAATTTTGTAGATCACTACAACATGTTTATGGATCAAATCAATTTTGTAGATCACTACAACATGTTTATGGATCAAACCAATTTTGTAGATCACTACAACATGTTTGTGGATCAAATCAATTTTGTAGATCACTACAACATGTTTATGGATCAAATCAATTTTTTAGATCACTACAACATGTTTATGGATCAAACCAATTTTGTAGATCACTACAACATGTTTATGGATCAAACCAATTTTGTCGATCACTACAACATGTTTATGGATCAAACCAATTTTGTAGATCACTATAACATGTTTATGGATCAAACAAATTTTGTAGATCACTATAACATGTTTATGGGTCAAACCAATTTTATAGATCACTACAACATGTTTATGGATCAAACCAATTTTGTATATCACTACAACATGTTTATGGATCAAACCAATTTTGTAGATCACTACAACATGTTTATGGATCAAACCAATTTTGTAGATCACTACAACATGTTTATGGATCAAACAAATTTTGTAGATCACTATAACATGTTTATGGATCAAACCAATTTTGTAGATCACTACAACATGTTTATGGATCAAACCAATTTTGTAGATCACTACAACATGTTTATGGATCAAACCAATTTTGTACATCACTACAACATGTTTATGGATCAAACCAATTTTGTAGATCACTACAACATGTTTATGGATCAAACCAATTTTGTAGATCACTATAACATGTTTATGGATCAAACCAATTTTGTAGATCACTACAACATGTTTATGGATCAAACCAATTTTGTAGATCACTACAACATGTTTATGGATCAAACCAATTTTGTAGACCACTACAACATGTTTATGGATCAAACCAATTTTGTAGATCACTATAACATGTTTATGGATCAAACCAATTTTGTAGATCACTACAACATGTTTATGGATCAAACCAATTTTGTAGATCACTACAACATGTTTATGGATCAAACCAATTTTGTAGATCACTACAACATGTTTATGGATCAAACCAATTTTGTAGATCACTACAACATGTTTATGGATCAAACCAATTTTGTAGATCACTATAACATATTTATGGATCAAACCAATTTTGTAGATAGCTACAACATGTTTATGGATCAAACCAATTTTGTAGATCACTACAACATGTTTATGGATCAAACCAATTTTGTAGATCACTACAACATGTTTATGGATCAAACCAATTTTGTAGATCACTATAACATGTTTATGGATCAAACCAATTTTGTAGATCACTACAACATGTTTATGGATCAAACCAATTTTGTAGATCACTATAACATATTTATGGATCAAACCAATTTTGTAGATCACTACAACATGTTTATGGATCAAACCAATTTTGTAGATCACTACAACATGTTTATGGATCAAACCAATTTTGTAGATCACTACAACATGTTTATGGATCAAACCAATTTTGTAGGTCACTATAACATGTTTATGGATCAAACCAATTTTGTAGATCACTACAACATGTTTATGGATCAAACCAATTTTGTAGATCACTATAACATGTTTATGGATCAAACCAATTTTGCAGGTCACTATAACATGTTTATGGATCAAACCAATTTTGTAGATCACTATAACATGTTTATGGATCAAACCAATTTTTTAGATAACTACAACATGTTTATGGATCAAACCAATTTTGTAGATCACTACAACATGTTTATGGATCAAATCAATTTTGTAGATCACTACAACATGTTTATGGATCAAACCAATTTTGTAGATCACTACAACATGTTTGTGGATCAAATCAATTTTTTAGATCACTACAACATGTTTATGGATCAAATCAATTTTTTAGATCACTACAACATGTTTATGGATCAAACTAATTTTGTAGATCACTACAACATGTTTATGGATCAAACCAATTTTGTCGATCACTACAACATGTTTATGGATCAAACCAATTTTGTAGATCACTATAACATGTTTATGGATCAAACAAATTTTTTAGATCGCTATAACATGTTTATGGGTCAAACCAATTTTGTAAATCACTACAACATGTTTATGGATCAAACCAATTTTGTAGATCACTACAACATGTTTATGGATCAAACCAATTTTGTAGATCACTACAACATGTTTATGGATCAAACCAATTTTGTAGATCACTACAACATGTTTATGGATCAAACAAATTTTGTAGATCACTATAACATGTTTATGGATCAAACCAATTTTGTAGATCACTACAACATGTTTATGGATCAAACCAGTTTTGTAGATCACTACAACATGTTTATGGATCAAACCAATTTTGTACATCACTACAACATGTTTATGGATCAAACCAATTTTGTAGATCACTACAACATGTTTATGGATCAAACCAATTTTGTAGATCACTATAACATGTTTATGGATCAAACCAATTTTGTAGATCACTACAACATGTTTATGGATCAAACCAATTTTGTAGATCACTACAACATGTTTATGGATCAAACCAATTTTGTAGATCACCACAACATGTTTATGGATCAAACCAATTTTGTAGATCACTATAACATGTTTATGGATCAAACCAATTTTGTAGATCACTACAACATGTTTATGGATCAAACCAATTTTGTAGATCACTACAACATGTTTATGGATCAAACCAATTTTGTAGATCACTACAACATGTTTATGGATCAAACCAATTTTGTAGATCACTATAACATGTTTATGGATCAAACAAATTTTGTAGATCACTATAACATGTTTATGGATCAAACCAATTTTGTAGATCACTACAACATGTTTATGGATCAAACCAATTTTGTAGATCACTACAACATGTTTATGGATCAAACCAATTTTGTAGATCACTACAACATGTTTATGGATCAAACCAATTTTGTAGATCACTCCAACATGTTTATGGATCAAACCAATTTTGTAGATCACTACAACATGTTTATGGATCAAACCAATTTTGTAGATCACTACAACATGTTTATGGATCAAACCAATTTTGTAGATCACTATAACATGTTTATGGATCAAACCAATTTTGTAGATCACTACAACATGTTTATAGATCAAACCAATTTTGTAGATCACTACAACATGTTATGGATCAAACCAATTTTGTAGATCGCTACAACATGTTTATGGATCAAACCAATTTTGTAGATCACTATAACATATTTATGGATCAAACCAATTTTGTAGATCACTACAACATGTTTATGGATCAAACCAATTTTGTAGATCACTACAACATGTTTATGGATCAAACCAATTTTTCACATCACTACAACATGTTTATGGATCAAACCAATTTTGTAGATCACTACAACATGTTTATGGATCAAACCAATTTTGTAGATCACTATAACATGTTTATGGATCAAACCAATTTTGTAGATCACTACAACATGTTTATGGATCAAACCAATTTTGTAGATCACTATAACATATTTATGGATCAAACCAATTTTGTAGATCACTACAACATGTTTATGGATCAAACCAATTTTGTAGATCACTACAACATGTTTATGGATCAAACCAATTTTGTAGATCACTATAACATGTTTATTGATCAAACCAATTTTGTAGATCACTACAACATGTTTATGGATCAAACCAATTTTGTAGATCACTATAACATGTTTATGGATCAAACCAATTTTGTAGATCACTATAACATATTTATGGATCAAACCAATTTTGTAGATCACTACAACATGTTTATGGATCAAACCAATTTTGTAGATCACTATAACATGTTTATGGATCAAACCAATTTTGTAGATCACTACAACATGTTTATGGATCAAACCAATTTTGTAGATCACTATAACAAATTTATGGATCAAACCAATTTTGTAGATCACTACAACATGTTTATGGATCAAACCAATTTTGTAGATCACTACAACATGTTTATGGATCAAACCAATTTTGTAGATCACTACAACATGTTTATGGATCAAACCAATTTTGTAGATCACTATAACATGTTTATGGATCAAACCAATTTTGTAGATCACTACAACATGTTTATGGATCAAACCAATTTTGTAGATCCCTATAACATATTTATTGATCAAACCAATTTTGTAGATCACTACAACATGTTTATGGATCAAACCAATTTTGTAGATCAATACAACATGTTTATGGATCAAACCAATTTTGTAGATCACTACAGCATGTTTATGGATCAAACCAATTTTGTAGATCACTGTAACATGTTTATGGATCAAACCAATTTTGTAGATCACTACAACATGTTTATGGATCAAACCAATTTTGTAGATCACTATAACATGTTTATGGATCAAACCAATTTTGTAGATCACTATAACATGTTTATGGATCAAACCAATTTTGTAGATCACTATAACATGTTTATGGATCAAACCAATTTTGTAGATCACTACAACATGTTTATGGATCAAACCAATTTTGTAGATCACTATAACAAATTTATGGATCAAACCAATTTTGTAGATCACTACAACATGTTTATGGATCAAACCAATTTTGAAGATCACTATAACATGTTTATGGATCAAACCAATTTTGTAGATCACTACAACATGTTTATGGATCAAACCAATTTTGTAGATCACTATAACATATTTATGGATCAAACCAATTTTGTAGATCACTACAACATGTTTATGGATCAAACCAATTTTGTAGATCACTACAACATGTTTATGGATCATACCAATTTTGTAGATCACTACTACATGTTTATGGATCAAACCAATTTTGTAGATCACTATAACATGTTTATGGATCAAACCAATTTTGTAGATCACTACAACATGTTTATGGATCAAACCAATTTTGTAGATCACTACAACATGTTTATGGATCAAACCAATTTTGTAGATCACTATAACATATTTATGGATCAAACCAATTTTGTAGATCACTACAACATGTTTATGGATCAAACCTATTTTGCAGATCACTACAACATGTTTATGGATCAAACCAATTTTGTAGATCACTACAACATTTTTTTAGATCAAACAAATTTGGTAGATCACTATCCATGTTTATGGATCAAACCAATTTTGTAGATCACTACAACATGTTTATGGATCAAACCAATTTTGTAGATCACTACAACATGTTTATGGATCAAACCAATTTTGTAGATCACTACAACATGTTTATGGCTCAAACCAATTTAAAGTACGAAGTAGAACTATTAAAATAAGTTTTTGGTCGATTTAAAGGAAATGTGAATTATCTCTACTTTACGTTGCTTGAAAAAAGACTTTTGTATCCCATTTTTTCAAATGTTGAACAAATTGTATTCACTCCCCCTGTAACCAGCGCTGTAGCTGAAAGACGTTTTTCGACTATAAAAAGAGTGAAAATCAACCTGAAATCCTCATATTAACCTAAAATTAAAAAGAGCCTTTTAAAAAATTTTAAATGTAAAAGAATCACCGTTTGGCCCTGATCCGCACCATAGTAGGCTTTTTGATCAAACGAAAATAATTGACATTTCAAATCGACTTTTACAAAGTTTCCGAGAAATAATAGAAAAAAAAATTATCTTAAGGGGTATTTGTGTCAACAGAAATGAAAGGGAATATATATTAAATTCGATTTACAATAGCTTAATTAGGGAGTGGGTCAGAATTCGAAACAGTAACATGTTACATAATGGTACCCAAACAAGGGTTAACCTTATAAGCAAAAGCCGGGATGAGGAAAATACTGAGTCAACGTCCCACCGCTAGATTAGCAAATATAATTGACCCGTGATCATATATAACCATAGATCTCCTCTATAGCTCATTAGATCTTAACCTTTAAATTCAATCACAGGTCACAAGAAAGAGTTTTTTTTTTTAAATAAATAACCTGTTTCACCAACATTTAACTATAACCGTTTGAACCTAGTGCAAATGTAAATTTCTAAAATAAATTTGTTATTTTAGTTTTGCGAGATTTCGTCAGCAAACTCAAACTTTACCAGAGACAGCGTTCTTTTAAAAGCGTCAATTACTTTAAATGCTGAGCCCATAAATCAGTCTTCCTTTTGCAAAGTTATTGAGGTTGAATTTGAGTATTCTAAAAGATTTTCAAAAAACTGAAGGGCTTAGATGACATAAAACTGCTTGAGCTGTAGCAGATATCTTTTAGCAGAAACTTCGCTATTACGTGGTAGTTGTATTTCAACTTCATTAGCCAAACAAGCTATGGTACAACAGTCACTGAACAAATTTCTGATCATTTATTTTCCAGAATTCTTTTAAAAACATCAATTACATTAATTGTTGCGCCCACAAGTCAGTCTTCTTTTTGAAAAGTTATTGAAGTTGCATTTAAGTATTCTAAAAGCTCTCCAAGAAACTGAAAGGCATTGGTGACATAAAACTGTAAAACATAAGGCTGTAGCAGAAATCTTTTAGCAGAGCAGCTTCCATTTTATTTGCAAAGCTCTAAAACTCATTTACAGAATCTTAAGACATATAGTACTTTTTTGAAAGATAGTCAAAAATTAAGTTGACGTCGTTGGAAACCTCTTTTAGCAACCCCACAAGTTTTGTAAAATGTCCTTTATTTCTGCTTTCAAATTTATCATTGACATTTTCTCTATACCCTCGCCAACTGACTTTTCGACATGCACAAAAAATATGTTAGTTTCTACTAGCAACTTGTTGGCCAAACATGGCTGTAACTGTTCCTTGAGCTTTTGATGGTAGATAACTACTATACACTGTAATCTAATCCTTTTGAGCCTCAGATAGTTCGTGTTTTTTCTTTACATTTTTACCGATATTTTCACCAATATATCCTGTTTTAATAAGCGATTCTTCTCTATTTTCAGATGCACTAGGAAAATGATGGCATGCAAAGCAACTCACTGAATTAGTTTTTTTCTGAGTATTCAACCCTATTAAATATTTTGTACCAAACTGTACCGAATGATCTAGGAGCCTGGTGATGTGTTAGCAGTAATATATATATATATATATATATATATATATATATATATATATATATATATATATATATATATATATATATATATATATATATACGTATATATATATATATATATATATATATATATATATATATATATATATATATATATATATATATATATATATATATATATATATATATATATATATATATATATATATATATATATATATATATATATATGCATTCAATTTCAATGCGTTATGTATAATTTTGATTCACTAGATAATTTTAACGAATTTCAAAAGTTTGGGACGTTGCCCCCCCCCATCCTTTTTGACTCCTCTGCCTGCTAGAATGGAGATAGAAAGCAGCATCCACTTGCTTTTACATGTATTGCAGCATCCACTGTTCAAATTTTGTGCTTGTTAAGGCCTCCAAATTGGGTCTAATTTAAATGCTGTAAGTTATTTGAATAACCTTGTTGTTGGTGGTTTTTCTTCCTCTTCTCCCTGAATGAGAAGAACTGAACTGAGGGACTGAGTTCTCAGTTCTAGGAACTGAGTCATTCGCTTCTCTTATGTTCTCTCGCACACAGAGAACAAAAGCTGCTTCACCATTATGAAACAGACTGTGTTCAAAGACATGATACTGTTACTACTGGATTTCATTGAGAGAAGATAACTCTACCAGTTATTGAATAGCAAGAGATTAAAAAGTCCGAAAAAGACTCTTGATCCTACAAATTTTTTAGTGTTGTTGCTTCTGTCACGTTTTCCTCAGCTTTACCTGTTTCATTATGTAGTAATTGTCTACATGTATTTGAAGGGCTTTAACAGACTCGTCGGTTTATTTGGATTTGAAAGATGCGTTATTCAAGATGATCTGAGCATATTTGAAACTGCTTCCTAATAAGAGAAATTGGCGTCAGCCAGCGGCGCGAAGCAGTTTTCCCAAAAAATCAGCTATTTGCTGCCGATAAGAAAACCGGCACGGTCTTAGGCTTTACCCAAACTCTTGTTTGTAGTGATTTTTGTTCGTTTCAAGCTTGATTTGCACATTCAATTTAAGTTTCACTCGTTTTAAGATTTACTTATTAATTTACATTAATATGTGTTGTATGTTTGTTTGCATTGATTGTTTATTTAATTTCTGTTCGATTTAAGTTTCATTTATACTTCAATAGGAAATTTTTTTTTCGTTTTAAGCTTGATTTTATATTCAATCTAAGCATTACTCGCTTTAAGATCTATTTATTCTTTTACAATATTACTTGTTGTATGTTTTTGCTATGATTATTTATTTAATTTCTGCCCGTTTTGGGTATCATTTATTCTTTAATAGTAATTTCTGGTCGTTTTGAGTTTGAACTCTAAAAGGTTTTGTATCTGCTGAGCTTAAGTTTAAAATGGCCTTTACTTTTCTTTGAAAAACTTATTTTTTTGAAAGTTTTTTTCAATTAATTTTTGTTCGTTTTTGATTGCAAAACATTTCAAGTTTTTAAAAATTCCTTATTACAAAACCAAACTTAATAAAAATCAAATATTCATCAAAGTGTCAAAGTAACAATATCAAAGTGAAAAAATGGGCTTGTGTCAACCTCGGAGTTTTTATTATCTGATGTTTGAACTATTTTTAACAAAATTGCTATCTCAAAATTTTTATCGGATGGGTTTGGGGAAAAAGGGGCTTGGGGGGACTTATTAAGCTTCGGTCTCTTTTGACTCTTGAAAAGTGAACTAGAGCTTTCTAGTTTCAATCAAATGAGCCCTCTCTGAAGTTTATACGATTATCCCTTCTATAAGAACCATATAAATCCCTAGAGTATAACTTACAACGGCTGTCCCTGGACCCTGGGGGGTTGTGACGACCCTGGAGTTTTAATATCTGATGGTTGAAGTATTTTTAACAAAATTGTCACCTCAAATTTTTATCGGATGGGTTTATCCATCCGATACACCCAAAGGTGTGGAGGGTGGGAGGGGCTAGTTGCCCTCTGATCTTTTTTCACTCTGAGAAAAATAACTATAACCTTTAATTTCCATTCAAATGAACCCTCTCTGAAGTTTATACGAGCATCCCTTTCATAAACAACCACATACGGCCCCAGGACAGAGCTTACAATGCCTGCCCCCCCGGGCCCTGGGGGAATATGTCGACACCGGAGTTTTTTTTTATCTGACCTTTGAACTATTTTGAAAAAATGGCTCTCTCAAAATTCTTATCAGATGGGTTTGAGGAAAATAGGGCGTGGAGAGGGGGGCTAGTTTCCCTCCGATCGCTTTTGACTCTTAAAAAGTGAACGAGAACATTCAATTTCCAATCATATGAGCCCTCCGAAGTTTATACGAGCATACCTTCCATAAGAACCATATATGCCCCAGAGCAATACTTACAACGCCTGCCCCGGGCCCTCGGGGGGGGGGGGGGGTGGGTGTTGAAACAGGAGTGTTTCTTATTTGACCTTTGAATTATTTTTAAAGAAATGGTCATACATAAAGGAGTTTTTGTTATATGATCTTTGAACTATTTTTAACAAAATGTCTACCTCAATTTTTTTTCAGATGTATTTGGGGAAAAGGGGCTTTGGGGGGGGGGGCCATTTGCCCTTCGACCACTTTTGACTCTTAAAAAGGGAACTAGAACTCTCGATTTCCAATCGAATGAGCTTCCTTTGAAGTTTATACGACGGCCCCTTCTATATAAGTGCCTCTGGGGCAAAAATAAATGGAGTGTGGGGGGAGACTCTGCTGCCTTCCAGTCACTTTTAACTCTTAAAAAGTGAATTACAACTTTCAATTTCCAATCAAATGAGCCCTCTAGGAAGTTTATACGAGCATCCCTTCCATAACAACCATATATACCCCCAGGTCATAACTTACAAAGCCTACCCCTGGGCCCGGGGGGGGGGCTGTGTCGACACCGGAGTTTTTTGTTATCAGAACTTTGAACTATTTTTAACAAAATTTCTATCTCAAAATTTTTATCTGATGCATTTAGGGCGTGGAGGAGGGGGGACTAGTTGCCCTCTGATCTCTTTTGACTCTCAAAAAGTGAACAAGAACTTTCAATTTCCAATCAAATGAGCCCTCTCCGAAGTTTATACGAGCATCCCTACCATAAGAACTATATATGCCCCCAGAGCATTACTCATAACGCCTGCCGCCGAGCCCTGGCCGGTTCAGTTGACACAGGAATTTTCTTATCTGATCTTTGAACTATTTTTAATGAAATGGCTATTATAAAAATTTTATCGGATGGGCTTGGGGAAGAAAGGGTGTGTGGGGGGGACTGGTTGCCCTCGGATTTGTTTTTACTATCAAAATTTGAACTAGAACTTTCAATTTCCAATCAAATGACCCCCCTCTGAAGTTTATACGAGCATCCCTTTCATATGAACCATATACGTCCCAGAACAACACTTACAACGCCTATCCCTTGGGCCTTGGGGGGAAAATTGTTATCTAATTTTTGAACAATTTCCAAAAAACTGGCTATCTCAAAAATTTTAGCGGATGGGTTTGGGGAAAAAGAGCTTGGGGGCGGGGGCTAGTTGCCCTTAACTCTCTTGACTCTTAAAAAGTGAACTAGAACTTCCAATTTCCAATCAAATGAGCCCTCTTTGAAGTTTATACGAGCATCCCTTTCCTAAGACCCATACATGCCCTTAGGGCATAACTTTGAACGCCTTCTCCTGGGCCCTGGGGGGTTGTATTGACACCGGATTTTTCCTAATCCGACCTTTGAACTATTTTTAACAAAATGTCTATCTCAAAATCTTTATCAGATGGGTTTGGAAAAAGAAGGCGTGGGGGAGGGGCTAGCTGCCCATGGATCTCTTTTGACTATTAAAAAGTGAGCTTTAATTTTCATTTCCAATCAAATGAGCCCTCTCTGCAGTTTATACGAGCATCCCTTTCATTCGAAGCATATATGCCCCAGGGTATAACTTACAACGCCTGCCCTCGTGCCGTGGGGGGTTGTGACGACACCTGAGTTTTGTTATCTGACTTTTGAGTAATTTTTAACTTAATGGCTATCTCAAAATTTTTATTGGATGAATTTGGGGAAAAAGGGGCGGGGGGGGCTAGTTTCCCTCCTATCTCTTTTGACTCTAAAACACTGAACTAGAACTTTCAATTTCCAATCAAATGAGCTATCTCTGAAATTTTTACGAGCATCCCTTCAATAAGAGCCATATATTCCCCCAGGGCATAAGTTACAACACCTGCCCTCGGGCCCTGGGGGGCTTTGTCGACCCGTAGTTTTCGTTATATGGTCTTTGAACTATTTTAAAAAAAATCTTTCTCAAAGTTCTTATCAGATGGGTTTGAGGAAAAAAGGGCGTGAAATGGGGGGGGGGGGGAGGTGAAATAAGCCCTCTTTGAAGTTAATACGAGCATCCCTTCTATAAGAGCCATATATGCCCCCAGGGCATAACTTACAACGCCTGCCCACGGGCCCTGGGGGGTTGTGTTGACACCGGAAATTTTGTTGTATGATCTTTGAACAATTTAAAAAAAAAAAGCAATCTCTAAATTTTTATTGGATGCATTTGGGAAAAAAAGGTTAGGGGGGAGGGAGTGCTGGTTACCCTCCAGCATCTCTTGACGCTTAAAAAGTGAACTAAAACTCTCAATATCCAATCAAATGAACCCTCTCTGAAGTTTATACAAGCATTCCTTCCATCAGAACCATATATGCCCCCAGGGTATAACTTAAAACCCTTGCCCCTGAAGACTGTGGGGGGAGTGTCCTGCTCAAACATATAATTTCCGGAACTTTCAACTACGTTGAGCAAAATGGCTATATCAAAATTTTGATTGGATGTGTTTGGGGAAATGGTGGGCGTGGAAGGGGTGTCAGTTGCCTTTAAATCAATTTAGACTATTAAAATCGGAACTAGCCATTTAATTTCCAATCGAATGAGCCATTTCTGAAGTTTATACGGCAACTCCGTCTATACAAAACCTTATATGCCCCCAGGGCATAACTTACAACCCTTGCCCTGAGGGTTGTGGGGGGGGGGGGGTTGTCATCCTTAAAAACAGAATTTCCAGAACTTAAAACTACATTGAATAAAATGGCTATCTCAACATTTTGATTGGATGAGTTTGGGGAAAAGGTGGGCGTGAGAGGGGGGTTAGTTGCCCTCCAATCACTTTTGACTATTAAAAAGGGCACTAGCCCTTTGAATTTCCAGTCGAAGGAGCCTTTTTTGAAGTTTCTACGACAACGCCTTCTACAAAAACCTTATATGCCCCCAAGGTATAACTTACAAACCTTGCCCTGTAGGCTGTGGGGGAGTGTCCTCCTCAAAAACATAATTTCAATCTGGAAATCATCTACGCTGAACAAAATGGCTATCTCAAAATTATGATTGGATGTGTTTTGTGAAATGGTGGGCGTGGAAGGGGTATTAGTTGCTTTCTAATCACTTTCGACTATTAAAAAGGGCATAAGCCCACTCCAATTTCAAATTGAATGAGCCCTTTTCAAATTTTCTACAACAACTTCTTCGACACGAAGTTCCCTGCTCTAAGGGAAAAAAATAATAAATAATACATTGTGCCAACATCGTTCTAATATGCCCCGGGCATAACTTAAAACCCTTGCCCTGAGGTTTGTGGGGAGTGTCCTCCTCAAAAACATATTTTCTATCTGGAAATCAACTAAGTTGAACAAAATGGCTATCACAAAATTTTGATTGGATGTGTTTGGGGGAATGATGGGCAAGGGGGGGGGCTAGTTGCCCTCCAATCACTTTCGATTATTAAAAAGGGCACTAGAACTTTCGATTTCCAATCAAATGAGCCCCCTTTGAAGTTTCTAAGACGACCCCTTCTATATGAAGTGCCTCTGGGGGAAAAAAAATAATAAATAAATAAATAATAAAACATTGGAGCCGTATGGCCTTTACTATAGGCAAAGCTATAGCGTTGTCTCTGATTCGAACTAACAAAAGACAGTATGTACATTTGCATTGTCAAAAAACGTGTATTAAGAATTGATTTGTGTATTAATTTTGAACATCGTGTACTGAAGGGGATGTTGAAAAACCCAATGGTAATATGTGCGTACTGCTACTAATGCTACTAATGCTACTACAACTATTGCTACTACACGAGCTAAGGGTATTAATTTGATGCTTTCAAGTAATAAGTGTGCATATATTGAACTAAATCAAAACGAACTATGACCATGGAGATTCTCGAAAGGGTGACAAAGCAATATCAAAATAACGGCTTACGTTATTAAGTTAGACCTTTCAGGGTAAGTTGTGGCGAATTTTGAACTTGCCAGATGGCACTATGTGTATACTTTTAATACTACTTCTATGTTTACTATAACTAATGAAATTCAGGGCAATAAGTTGAAACTCTTAGGTAATGTTTAGGGGGATTTTTGATTAAGCGAAAAAACTATATGCATGGGAGTATTAAAAGGGCGTATAAACAATATCATGGGCAGAACTTCTCTATCATAACTAGTAATATAATTGATATTTTAAAGGATTTAATTTAATTGGAAAATAAAAGTTCAAGTTCCCTTTTTAATAGTCAAAAGTTATTGGAGGGCTATCAGCCTACCAATCTTTTCCCTTGAAAAAGACTATGTCAGTGCAAAACGAACAGAAATTAATCAAAAAAAAAAAATTACACAAAATTGTGTTCATTCCTTAGGCATAAAGGTTTTGAGCCCTACTCATGTTTATTTCTGCTCTTTTTTGTTTTGACCTTATTATTTATTATAATTTTTCCTCGTGTTGGGTTTCATTTATTTATTGATGTTCATTTGTGGTAGCTTTACGCTTGGTAGATTACTTTCTTCTACTTTTCCTATTTTTGGTTTAATGGAATTCTTTACTTTTCCCTGAAAAACTTATTCTGTACAAATAGTCTTTTTAATTAATAGTAATGAAGAATTGAAGAGAGTGCTGGAAAGTGGAAAAAGCTATGATTTTGTCATTAAAGATCATTTTATAGGCAGGGGGACTGGGGGATGTTGCTTTTCCTTGTTATTTTCTAGCCTTTTCCCACAATTTCTCAGGAATACAGAAATAAATAGCTTTAGAAAGTTTAGTTTTTTGTTAAAATTAGTGGCAACGTATTTGTATTTAATGCATCAAAAATAGACCACGTTTCGGTAAGAAGGATACCACAAAAACGCCGCTTTTTCAGTCGACGGGCATCGCTTTTCGGTATCAGCTAGCACTTGTCTAGGAAATGTTCAGCAAATATTTTGAACAAACGAACACGAGGGATTTCCGAGAAAAACATACCAAATTTAAATACTCTGTAGCGTTGTTGGTAACACACAGAAGAGTCCTGTGTCCCCCTAATAGAATTGAATTTTAACTGGTAATTTACTAGCATCAGTTATATTTTTAACTTTTCAGATGTATTTGTTATAGGCTATTTCGGAGTATCAAATAGGCCTACTTGTAAAATCTATTAGATACAACCTAGAAAGTGGATTGTATGGTATTAGCCTACAGTTAGGACCATTGGGAAAAGGCTACCGTTAGGAAGTGTATTTTCAGGTATTTAGGTGAAACAAGAGTGATGCATAGGAAATACATAATTTGGATTATATATTTGCACATTAATGGTAGGAGGGGGTAATTATGGTGGAAAGGCCCTCAGAATATGTTGACTACAATTTTTCTGCATATTATGAAAAAAGAACTGTTTTCTTAATGTGTTATCTTCTCAATAGCCCAAATTACAGGCCAATACAAACTGTGGTATTTGTTTAGCCTTATGTCACCTGATAAGGAGACATGTTAAGAAAACAATTCTTACTTTAAAATATGTATAATGATTCTAGTTCTTATATTATCCAAGGGGAGAACCTTTATCATCAAGTCTTTCCTCTAAAAATCCTTCTTTTTCCAGCTTAAGAGAAAATGTTTCCTAAAATCACCACGTTTTTGATTCAATGCTTAAGTCTTTTTAAATTGCTGCTATAAATTGCTGCCTAATAAGTTCTTTTATAGATAGCGTTTGTGCCAGTCTTTAGTGTTCATATTTTGATATTTGCCCTTTGCCACTGCTCTATAAAAAAAAATATTAAAAAGACCAGCATGAATGCTATCTATAAAAGAACTTAATAAGCAGCAATTTATAGTGGCAATTTAAAAAGACTTAAGCATTGAATCAAAAACGTGGTGATTTTTGGAAACTTTTTCTCTTAAGCTGGAAAAAGAAGGATTTTTAGAGGAAAGACTTAATGATAAAGGTTCTCCCCTTGGATAATATAAGAACTAGGATCATTATAGATATTTTAAAGTAAGAATTGTTTTCTTAACATGTCTCCTTATCAGCTGACATAAGGCTAAACAAATACCGCTTTCATTTTTAGACTATGATTAAGATTAAAAAAATAGTTAAGAACTCACTACTGCTTTATTAAATTTATTACCTGTCATGCAAAAATTAAGATAGCAAAGTAGCAATGCCACTTGGCAGTTTTCTAATTTGTTGTTAGATTTTGTCAAAAATATTATTTGTACATATTAAAATACTTTTTGCTCAAACAAAAACTGTCAAAATATAAGTTGTGCTGCTAAAGTGTTGGCAGCTTTTAGAATTCAGTCAAATGTTACTACTGGCAGCTTTGGAACTCTTTTTATATGCTGTCCATTACTTTAAAGTAACATGTTCCAAGGCATTTCATTGCAAATCTGTAAAGCATGGGCACCCATAAGGGGGGGGGGATCCAACCCCTCCCCCCTGGCTGAATGACCATGTCATATATTTGTACTAATTAAAAAAAAAAATTCCACAGAATAAGTTCTCAAAGAAAAGTGAAGACCTCTACTAAGCCAAAAATGGGCTGAAATAGTCAAATAATCTTCCAAGCATGAAACTTTCACAAATCACTATCAACAATTAAATGAAATTGAAAATGAACATAAATTATAATAAATAGCCAAGTCAAACTCAAAACAAGCAAAAATTAACATTACTATTGCTGGATTGCTGGCAGCCCCCATGCCTTCTTAAGACTGGAACATAACTTAGGCTTTACTGAAAAAAAAAAAAAAATGAACATGGATTGTCAGTGTAATATACCTATACTGATACTTATTCCTTAAAATAAAAAACAGGTAAACAAAAGTGAGTAAAAATTTTTTTTACTTATTTAAGTAAAAAAAGTGAAAACATATTTTGTTTTCAGTAAAGCACAAATTATGTTCTGGTCTTGAGAAAGTATGGGGGCTATCAGCCCTACTAATGTTAATTTTTGCTTGTTTTGAGTTTGACTCAGCTATATATTCTAATTTCTGTTCATTTTGAGTTTCATTTATTTATTGATAGTGATTTGTGGTAGTTTTATGCTTGGATGATTACTTGACTTCATTTCTGCCCATTTTTGGCTTAATGAAGCTCTTCACTTTTCTTTGGAAAGCATGTTTTGTGGAAAAAGTATTTTTAGATGAATTTCTGTTCATTTTTTATTGACAAAGTCATATTCATGAAAAAAATAATAGTTTATATCTTCTTTTTTTTTCTATAAGAATCCATAGTTTGGCATAATTGTGGAAGTTTGACATGCCCAATATCCCTAAAGACATAGTTGCTGGACCATTCTACTATGCTGAAGAAAATAGTTATCTCAAAATTTTGACTAGATGTGTTTGGGAAATAAATTGGCTTGAGACCCTAGAACTTTTAGTTTTGAATCAAATTAGCTTCTTTAAATGTTTCAGTGATATTTCTAGCTATTATAGAGTGGTGCTGCCTATGATATGGCTTGTATGCCTTTTTGAGAACCTGCATGTATATAGTTTTTTTAATTTTTTCAAATGAAAGTTTTTTCAAATGAGCCTGCTCTAAAGTTCACAAGACCACCTTTTCATAAAAACCTTACATCCCCCTGGGGCATAACTTAAAACCCTTATCTCCATACTCTGGGAGGTTGTGTCAACCCCAAAGGCTGTGCTATTAGATCTTTGGACTATTTTTGAACAAATGGCTATCTTAAAATTTCTATCAGATACATTTGGGGGAAAATATGACATGAGGGGGTATAGCTACCCTCCAATAAATTTGACTCTTGAAAATGGCTCTTCAAATTCCTATTTCCAATCAAATGAGCCCCCTCTGAAGTTTATGCAACCACTGTTTCCAGAGAAGCCTTAAATGCCATTGATCATACCTTACAACCCTTGCCCTGAGGACAGTGAGGGGGGGGATCTCATCCTCAAAGACATAATTTCTTGACTTTAAAACTACATCAAACAAAATAGCTAACTCAAAATTTTGACTGGAAGTATTCAGGGAAACAATAGACATAGTCCTCTTAACCATGGGGGGACTTTGGACACACATGGGGCATTTCAGGACATTCATTGATTAATATTTGTAATAATATGTTCATTCAATTCAGATAATATACAATTTAAATGTAGTATTTTACCTATTTTATGGGGAATTGGGCTAAATCACAGCCAAATACAAGAGCTTTAGCTGTTCCCCAGTTCCTCCTACTGAAACCATTACAGAAAGCTTCATTATAATGTCTTGAAAGTTAGTTTTTTCACAATCTTGACATTCAGGGAAGATGCACTTCTCACCAGACTTGTGCAGGTAGTTTATTTTTGCTACTCTGTCACTTTTTTCTTAAATTTCACCAACATAGTAAACAGCAGAGTTTTGCTTCTTTCCATCCATAAATTTTACAAGTACAAAATTTCCACAAGAAAATTCTTCATCAGTCTCAAGCTCACTGATGTGTTCACTATGTAAAGATTTGTCATCCAGCTCGTTGTTGAGCTGTATATTTATGACTGAGATGCTGTCCATGGTTTCATCAACAGTAAATAAAACCTTTGGCTTTTTGAGCAAATTTTTCTTTTTCTTAGCAAGCCTTAGGTTAGTCTCTGCTTGCTTGTAGTGCTTTTTTTCCTGGCATTTCTGTCAGGATTTTCACAAGAAAATTCTTCATCAGTCTCAATCTCACTGATGTGTTCACTTTGTAAAGACTTGTCATCCAACTCTTTGTTGAGCTGCATATCTATGTCTGAGTTTCATCAACAGTGAATAAAACCTTTGGCTTTTTGAGCAAATTTTTCTTTTTCTTAGCAAGCCTTAGGTTAGTCTCTGCTTGCTTGTAGTGCTTTTTTTCCTGGCATTTCTGTCAGAATTCTACTTTTGCCTTTCTTGCAATTTTTTTGTGGACCCATGTGCATTTTTGCCTTTGAATATGGCCTGATGCTTTCAAGAAATTTCAACTATAGGCAAGTTTGGTGTTGACTGCTGTTGATACAACAAGACATGAGATGAACCACAAATTGATCCAGGGTGAGCATCATCCTTATGGAAAGAATCTGGAGTATTCTGTTCAGCTGGGTCTGGGTGATTCTTCACTTCAGCTGGCAGAAAATCAGCTTCTGTGAAAACAGAAGTCTTCTCAAAACCAGCTGTGATATTTTGGCAATTCAGTTTTTCTAGGAAGGGCTACTTGCACAACTTTGCTATTTCATGTGTTGAAATCCTCTGACCAGGGTTTAACACAGGGCAAGCCCAGCAATATTTTTTGAAGTGGGATGGATATTTTGACTTAGGGATGGTAGTACTGGTTAAAAAAGAAAAATAATTTTTTAAAATAGGAGGTACATTCTTTATTGAGACAACACCATAAATATGTAATTATAAAATAAAATCAAGCCGCCTTTTTTGTTGTAGGCTAGTTTCTCCAAAACATCTTCTGCATTGACTGGAACATCCCAGCGTATGGATAATAAAGCCAATCCATTAAGCTGCTCCTGACCTAAGGCACTCCTGGCATAAAATTTCACTCTTCTCAGGGTTGAAATAGAACACTTGCGTGTAGCTGTAGTGACGGGATTGTTGCACCAATCTTCAAAAATTGATGTAGAGTGGGGAAAATGTTCTTATCACATTCTTTTAAGCATGTTGTGAAATGTTTTGGTGCCACATTTCCTGACTGTATCCCCATTCTCCTCCACAGAGCTAACTCAGCTTGCAAGCTTCCCCTATAGCTGTCTGCATCAAGATACCAAAAATTAGCATCCAATATATTTTTGTTGTTTTTTTTTGTTGAGGAAAATACAGTACTGAGGAAGTATGTATTGCAGTGACTTCAACAACTTTCTGTGATAAAGGAATTGCTCATGCATCTGCTGAAGAAAGTAGTCCATAAATGGGATAAACACAGAAAGTTGGTAATACGTTTCAGGATCATCTGACTCCATTGCATAATTTTCCTTGTAGGTTTGTTTTGGAGCTCATCTGGCACTCTAATGCTGATTTCATAATCTGGACACAGTTCAATCCCTTCAGTAAAAAGTCAATGAAACATAGTTTCACTCCTCTCTCTCTCATATCTCTAACTTTGCTCTTAAGATTGTCAGCATGTTTGAGAATATACAAGTTTCTGAATATATCTATAGTTTCAGAATATATCTATAGTTTCTGATTGCAAAGATGTCAATTAATAAGCTTTGCTTGAAGATTCAAAATCTGAATCAGGATGTTCTTGAATTTCCTTCATAGCCTTATAGATAATAATGAACATCTCTTTAAACAAATGATTGCTTTTAAGGACTCCACCCATATAGTCTCAAAAAATCTGTTCAATCTTATTCATGTTGCTCCTGTGATAAGATTACTCTTTTGAACAATTTGTCTGAAGATTGCAGAGCATTTAGATGAAATTCTAAATACATCAATTGCTTCTTTCAAAGTTCCTAGACAATTGTTGTTGGAATGACACAGGGAAGGAGTGACTTGCACAGTGAACATAAACTGTATGGGGAAAAATTTCATGGAGTATAGCAGTACAACAATGAAACTGGCTGCTCATAGATGAAGCTCAATCATAAGCTTGCTCCCTTAAGTATTTTAATTGCTTCCCATTCCAGCTAAGATATGTATCAACCAACCAACGTCTTCTATCAACCAACTGTCTTTTTTTTAAAAAAAAACCTATAATTGTTGATTTCCGTTTTGAAATGATGGATGACTAATTAACAAACAGGGGCGTAGACTTCTGTATAAACACTGAAAAACCCCACGCGTGACTTAAATGCAGTTCAACGATCTTACGAGCCCGAGGAGCCTTCTCCTTTGTTTTTTCTGCCTTTATTAGTGGGGAGCTAAAATATCATAGAAAGGCTCATTTGAAAGGATATCTATAAATGTTCATAATCCATTCTTAGGCTCTAGGGGTTTCTAGGAACTGCTGGTGAAAAAAATGCAGCCGCACTTTGTGTTTGAGCATAATCTCCAGATTGTGAAATTAAGACACGGTCAGAATTAAAAAAAAATAAAAAAAAAAAATGATAGAATGCAATACAGGCCCTGTTGCAGCATGGGGCTAAAATTATTCTAAGAGGCTGGTCGGTTTCACTTTGTATTTAAGCATGCTCGGACCATATCTTCCGATTTTGATGCTAGACACGTGTTGGAAGTTGTTATAACAGCATGTGGCTTACTTGGCGGCAGCCTGGCATTGTTCTCAACTGCATTTTTACAAAACAAAAATTCTCATGTGGTGATTGTCAAACATTGTTTTGCACCTACTTGTTTTGCATACATTACTCTATATCAAAGGAATTAAAATCCATATTGAATTTGGTTAGCTTTTAAGACAGTTTTATTAAAAATTTAATTTGTAAAATGAATAAATCATTCAGTTTTTATCCTCATCACAACAAGATTTACAGCATACAATATCCTTTTGAATTAGTCAAGATCTATAAGAATGTCAATGCTTTTGGAGGGGAGGGGGGAGGATGTATCCCCAGTATCCCCCCCGGGTTGGCCCCTGGTTTAACTGTATCCAATTGTCAAACAACTCTGATGGCATGTTTCAATGGTGCATACACTAGAACTTTAAGGGGTTAGAGACAATGGGAGCAATAGGGAGGAAAGGTTAGGTGGTGGATGTTGTTATCTTTGCACATAGAAACTACTTTTACTGAAATGTGACTTTCATGATTGTCCAACAAGAGTAAAACAGATTTTTTTTTTACTGGGTTTGATCTCTTTTAGAAAGTATTCCATGGAACAAAGGAAATTTTCCAAGGTTATCCATCCATTGTAATGTTAATGTCTAAGTCAATGCATCCTGGCGTTCCATCTCAATACAACCTATCTGGAGCTTTGACTTGTAGAACCTAATGTCCATAGTTATGAAAGATACTTTATAATACATACAATTTAAAAATATTTTGTCCATAGCACTGTTCCAAGTACTATGGGTATTAACTTAGGCGCCATCAAGGGCTAGGGAAGCAAGAAAACATTCAAAAATAGATCAAAGGGCAAAAATGAAAGTAATTCTGCATGAAGTCTGTCTCTAAAAAGGAAAGACTGTTGCAACCTGTTTTATGGACTATTTTGAAGGAATCATTATAATAGCAAAGGAATGGTACAACTTGATTCCTCAGTCAGTGTATTTTCCAAATATAATGACTGCTGCCTTGACAATGTACCCCCTATGGGGTAGATAGCATATAACCCTAAATGTTGTATTTATATACTGTTTTGTTTTATCACTCTGAATCTTATTTTTTAATGGGTATTTTATTCTTAACTTTGTCAATTCATAAAAAACTTAGTTTTTTTGATAAAAGTAAAGAGCAAATTTGGAACTTAAAACAAACAAAAATTAATACTTTGCAGTTCATGCAACATATTTTCGAAAACAAATGCTTCAAATATACTTACCGTCGACATTTTCCTATGTTTATAGTATTTAAAAATAGCACTTTTCTGAAAACTAAAAAAGGCAACAAAACCGAGCCCAGACAAAAAAAAATGAAGTAAGGTTAGTTTTCAGTAAAGCACTAGTTTTTTGGAATTGTGGAAACATAAGGAAATATCCAGAGTCAGTTTATTTGAAACAGCTTTTCAAAAATATGTTGCATAAAACAAAGCATTTATATTTGTTCATTTTAAGTTTCAAATTGGCTCTTTCCTTTCATCAGAAGACCTTTGTTTTATTTTAATAATATTTTGTTTATTTCTTAGGTTTTGAAAATATACACAATAGACCTTATAAAAAGACTTTTTGTTAAAATAGTGCATTAAATATAGGTTTTCCTTTGGATCCCTCATAAACTTTCCTTTAAGAAACATGAAATTTTTCCTATAAAGAGTCCATGGAGTATACTATCCTTGGCATCCTTGAGAAGTTACAAATAAAAAAATGCTATTGTTTTTTGAAATTTTACCCTTTGTCAAAATTATATAGATTTTAGAAAGCTGAAGGACAATTAAAAGAATTAAACATGTGTAGTTAATAATAATTCAAAGAAATCTGTATTCCTGTTATTGCAAATTTTCTTTTAGAATGCTGCAAAGAATTTTGAAATTCTCATAGGAAAGTATACCTTCGTTATTTTCTTCTTGAACTTTAACAATTTAGGAGAACTGATTATTAGAAATGAAAATTGCACAGTTAGAATCACCCTGATGGGTCAAATCCCCTGTACATTATAACTACAGTCTCCACCTTAAACAATAAGGAAAATCACATTTTTGCATAGAAGTGCTCAAGTGCCTTACCTCTTTCTTTTTTCTTCTTCTTTTTTTACTACTGCTAGATAGGCAATAAAGAGTAACTATCTAAAAAAAAGTTCCAAAACACATACTTTGCTTTAACTATGAATGGGTTCTGACGATTGGTTTTCTCCGACTTCCCCTCATATACTCCCTCCTTGGCTCTCTCTTGGCTCCTCCTCCTTGCTCCTCCTTGAGTTCAGGTAGTGGGTATGTTGCAAAGTTGATATAAGTAGAAATTACTGTTTTCTGTCATTGTTGCTGCTTGCAAAACAAGTTACTGATAATATAAACGTTTAAAGGTATTTTAACTCGGTATAATTAAATTTGAAAGCACTATTTACACATTAAATATTAGGAAAGATTAATTCTATTTATTTTTCGTGTTTAATACATATTTTGCTTCAATTTCTTTTGAACTTTCATTTTAGTCCGTGACTAAAAGTACTATCCTCGGTATTTTAGGATTTTCGCATTTCTCAGCACAATGTTTGCTTTTTCCTCATCATTTTCAAAAGTGTTAAAGAATCTGAAAGAAAATTTATAATTTGTAAGACTTTTAAGGAAAAACTAAAGATCCTTTATTGAGAAACACCCAATCATTATAATCTTGACAAGAGTTTCTTTAATTAGAGGAATCGATATAATAATTTATTATAGGCTACAGACAGCTTGCGTTTTGGCGAGCTTCTAACCGGTTTTCTTCATCCCAACTGCAAAGGTTTCTCAATCTATTTGAAGAAGGTGAAACTGATTGTTTAAGTCTGTTTCTTTGTTACAAAGATGGAGTGTTAGACCCCTCGGTAAGAATGGAACCTTTTTTGTAACATGGTGAAGTAGAATCAAGTGAATTACGAGTAATGTCATGCTACTCCTAACAGCGCAGCAGAAAGCCGGCTGAGGCCAACCCAGTTACATACACTCCTTCTTTTGGGTAGACCATAACTTTCTTATTTTCAATCAATATTTGAGATTTCAAGGAGTCATCAAGCAATTTGTATTCAAAGGTAGTTCAGACAGCCGTGGCTGTTTACCTGCTCAAGTGTTGCAATGCTTTTATGTGATTTTTTTTTTTTTTTTTTTTTTTTTTTTTTTTTTTTTTTTTTATAACAAAAAAGAAAAGAAAATTAAGCTAGACCTAAAATTCACTAGGGCTAATTTATCTTAAAAAGACCATCTAAATTTTGATCCAGATTTTTAAAAGATGTATTGTGTATTTTAGCTTATAATAAAGAATTTTTTTTCCCAAAGTCATGTACAACCTTATCTAATGTTTTAATGAAACGAAACGCGAAATTCTTCAAGGTTGGGTAAGTTGATCCTTAATCCGGTGGATTTTTGCTATGTGAGGTAGACTGCCATGGCAATATTTTCCCAAATAGATAATTTTCAACGGAAGTTTGCCACCCTATCCAGCAGCATTGAATATGGATACAAGCTGATCAGTTTTTACTAGTTATTACTAAATGAATCACATTCTAAACAACAGTCTTAAGTTTTTTTTTGTGACAAAAATTTGAATCTAATAAAAGAAACTAGCATCTGGTCGAAGCTTTCCATTGAAAAGGGGAGTCAAATATCTTTTGAAAGTGGCTAACTCAAGTGACTTGTTTAAATCATTGTTAATGTAACTTAGCATCATTACTATAAGACACCACATCAACAATGATCTGTGTCTACAGTGGCTGTGGTTTAACAAGCCGTCTTAAAAAATAATTGAGAAACAAGGGGTTTTCCAATAATGGTTTCAGAGATAAATAAGTAACTACATTAAACCCTAAGACGAGCAGAGATAAAGTCATGTAGTAATTCAAACACACAGACATCACTATAAATGAATGATTGAATGTTGAAGTTCCACTGAGGCTAATACTGAGCTCAGACTTTATGGTGGATAGGACGTAGGTTTGTTGGTCCCAGATCCCGTCCGTTTACACACAAAATATGAAGTCTTCTTGGTCCTAAGGGCTTATAGCGAGATATATTGTTATATGTTAATTTCATTTATTGTTATACAAATATTCTCGTATACTGTTAGCCTTCCCCAAGCAAATACCTGAGATTTTCAGCTGCTTCCCTCTAGCCAATCTTTAGGTATTGCGAACATACTATTTTGATACCCTGTATATGTAGATTGTCTTTAACCTTTGCTTCAAGTCGAAATTTTAGGTCCATTTGATTCCCCACTACCCTCTGAAAGTTTCAAATGAATTATCCAAGCCATTTTTGAAATATTGTAAATACCCTAGGCTATTTTGTTGAACTAGATCCATATACGATATTAGTCTCCCCAGAATTCCCCAGAGAATTCTCCAGCTATTCCAAGTATTACAAATACGCTATTTCGATAATGTCGGATTACATAGTGTGTTTTGATTGATTTCGCCACATAACCATGAATAGATTCTACATACCATTGCAGCTTATAGTGCAACAGTATTTAGGTTGACCAGGGACAAAATATTTTTAGCTCCTCCCCTCTCCCACCACGAAATATGAAGTCTTCTTAGCTGCTTTCGTCTTTTGTTCTCCAGCACTACCTTAACAGGTTTAACTCCATACCCCGAGCTGTTCCCGAGACACTGCAGACAACATCTATTGATAAACTGGCTACAGATAATGGCTTTTGATTGAGCTGTACTCTCTCCCCCATGTTGTAATTCCACTTCCACTTGCCCTCTCCCCACCCTCAAAACTCCCTGGAAGTTACAACGTGATACCATCAACCTGCTTTGAGAGGTTGCACATACGCCATTTTGATAACCAGGTAACACCTAGTATGTCTCGATTTTCCTTGCTACTTTGCTGTGTATAGATTATGTTTAGCCGAATTGGAAGTAAAACTGTTTGGTCCTTCCCCTTTCTTAACGCCAAAGGTGAGGTCCTCTTACCCGATTCTTCCGTCCTCGTGACAATACCTCAGAGTTTTAACTCAACCCCCCAAGCCGTTCCTGACATATTGCAGATATTGGTGACTTAGACACACATAGTATCGTTTGATTTACCTCTGCCCCCTCCCACAAGTAAAATTTGAGGTCCACTTAACCCCCTGTCCCAATACTCAATGTAAGCTTCAACTCGACTCCCTGCCCAGCTATTTATTGTTCATAATTTGAAAATTTGGGTGCTCATAGCCCCTTTCGTTTTAAACTGGAACGCATATTATATCCAAACCAAACCCTTGAAAAACTCTGGAAACCATGGCCAAGAAGTGAACGACCGATAAGTGATCTGGAAAAAAAACAAAAAAAAAACAAACGTGACTGCCTTTTCCTTCTAAAACCTGCATGTGAATAATTGGTAATCTATATAATATAGGGCCATTGCTCCTGGCGCCGCAAAGTGATGTCGACCCCGGAAGCATACTTATTAGATCTATCGACATTCCTGAACAGATTACAATTTTAAAATTTGCTCTGATATCATAGGGCCAAGGCAAGCCAGGTAGCAGAAAGGATTACAAGAGAGAGGTTGTCCTCCAATCACATTAGGCCCTAAAAGAAGGCACCAGAACTTTCAATTCACAATTGAATGAGTCTCTCCCTAAGTCTCTACGACCACCCCTTCCATACAAAGTGGCCGGACAGGTCTTTTATCAGACTCTATTTTTGGGGAAACTATTGTTTTTTTTCTTCTATTTTTCCTTCTTCAATGGGGTTCTGTTAGCCCAAGGACTCGGGATAACAATTTCCAAGCCGATCGAAGAAAGATAATCGGCCGTTTTTAGGGCCCCTTTTTGGGCGGGGGGATTGTAACCTGAAACATTTTTTTTGTATATTAAATTCCTCTTGGTTCAAGGAATTATGGCTGTAAATTTCAAAGCGACCAGGGATATATTGTTTTAAGGTTCGTTTTTGAGTCTTTTAATCCTCCTACAGAAAAAGTTGTGATCCTTCTGGCACAGAGAATGATTCCTGATAGTTTCAAACCGCTAGACACGTAAAATGATATTAATAAAACTTTCAGAACCTATAGGTCTACAAATAATGGATAATTTGGAGAATTTGCGACCTTTGCCCTGTGTGGCTGTGGGGGCTATGTTATTTCTAGAGGTGTCTTTCGGGATCTTTTGACTATTCTGAAGTAAATATGTATCTCAGAAGTTTGACCAGACGCCTTGGGGGATTACGGGTGGAGGGAGAGGAGTAACAGAAAGGGCAGACGAGGTAGGGCTGCCCTCCAATTACTTTTGCCTCTCACAAGGGCACTAGAATTTTAAGTTCTGATTTAGTGAGCCCTATCCCCCCAAAGTTTCTACACCAATCCTTCGATACAAATTAGCCGGACTCAATAGTTTAAATAGCAGCCTAAAATTTACATTTTAGACCAAAATGGTTTTGTTTTTCTTGAATCAAGAATTAAAATCAAGTAGTTGCAGGCATCAAGCCATGGCTAATTGTAGAAAAAGCCAAGACAGATAGTCCGATTGAGTGAGAGGCAAATCTGGCAAACGTCCTTTTTAGGATTGTGTCAAAATGATGTCATTTCATTTGTTGATAGATAAGTCTATCTATCATCCGTCCATACCTCATTCCTTGGGCAGAATTAAGTTAGATAGTCATAAAACTAAGGGAGGGAAGATCGAATTGATTTTGGGTTGACGCGTGACAGAAAATGTCCATTGGACTTGTATGCAAAATATAGGACTAAATTTGATTGGACTCACAGGCGAACAGGCGAAACCTAAGCCTAATAGGCGGGCGCAGGCCCCAACGATAGGGCACGGCAATAATTTGGTGGTTAATGGGTAGGCCGTGCACCCTTCAGCTGACTATACTTTAGAGCCTAAATCTTTGTGAATGACGCACTTTTTATGTGACTAACAGCACTTTTTATGTGAATGACGTCACATTCAAATGCATTTGAATATAAAAAAGATACACGACATCATTGCAACGCCGTTTTACGTTGTATACTACTACTACTAACAACTCACCGCAGCACCAAGCCGCCTGAAGCCAACACAGCTACGCACGCTCCTCCTCCACCCCAATCTATTCAGAGCCTCCCTTTTTACACCCGCCCACGAAGTTCCCATTTCCTTTAAATCTTTCTTTACGACGTCCTCCCACCCCAGACGAGGACGACCTGCTTTCCGTTTAGCCCTAGACGGTTGGCCGAAACGAACAATTTTTGGCAATCTGTCATCCTTCATCCGCACAACGTGCCCTAGCCACCTCAACCTTTCTTTCATTATAGCCCTAGAGAGCGGTATTGAACCACATTTTTCGTATAGCCTAATGTTTGAAATACGGTCAGTCAACCGGGTACCCAGAACAAGCCTTAAGCAATTTCTCTGGAAAACATCTAGTAAATCTTCATCCTCTTCTCGGTACGTTGTATAGAAGGTGTTGTATTCAGATGTACCGTATTGCATTGTGCACAATATTTATCATTAGTATAAAATATGCCAAGAAGACGAACCAAAAAGAGATAGCAACTTAATGGCCTTTCAAGCTTCCTTCAGATGAATGCACGTAAAATTTTGAATGAAAAATTTAAATATCACGAGGGGGCATCAGGATTTTAGAAATACCTAGGTGGGGCATGGCCTAAAATTGGTTGTGACCACTGATTTATCTTTTTATATGGAAATAAGCAAAGCCTATAATTTTTCATGTGAATGCAATATTATATCACCCCTCCCCAACAAGGTTTTATCCTGCACACATATATCTACTAGCCCGGTAAGACATACAAATATAACCAGCATGGGAATACAAATCAACATGATTAATCTGAAGTAACAGCCATGGTTCCTAAGATAATCCTTAAAGAAGTAATATCATTAGTTGAAAATGGTATTCTAGATTAACAATTCACATTGTCCCTAAAGGTAATTGATGTAGGTAAATTAGGCCAACTAATAATAACCTTGCCAAAAGCGGAACCAAAAGTTGGTCTGCAATAAGTAAAAATCAACATACGTAATCGGGTCAGGTCCTCTATTAAGGCCATACCCAAACGCTATGATGGTAATTCCTTTTTTTCTTATTAGGCCTGATTTCCTTTATTGGGAATGAGGTAAATCTGTATCTTTTAGCTCAAATCGCACATTTTCATCCCCCCCCCCGAATTCCGAAACTGTTCATTTATACTCACGTCAATTACTTTTAACCAGAGACTTATTACATGAATAAATACTGAGGAAAGCATTGAAACACTCTGTGCCGCATTGCAATAGACATCACAAAATATTTTGTTTTGAAGAAATTGGGCAAAGATGATTATTTGTTATTAAAGCTGTTTATTTATCGTTGTCAAAATATATGTTTTTCCCACACAGAGGAGAAAGAAAGTCTACTGATTTGTGATGAATATGAAGTTCCTTCGCCCTATTGTTTCTTAAAGCTTAAAACCAACTTGACTACTTTATGTATAGTGAGAACCAAAAGAGATACTGAGAAACATGTTTTTGACCAAAAGTTACTACAAAGAGATATGTAGCGCCTATTAACTCCATCTGGGATGATGGTCTAAATCAGCAATTGATTAAGAAGAGATTCCAGGCTACTGAGGTCTTGGTAATGTCTATTCCCCTCGAGAAAATGCATGTGCTATTAAGCTATTATGCTATTAAGCTGATAAATTTAAGCTATAAAATTTAGAATTGGAGTTTGGAGTTTACTCAAGGTCTCGATCGAAGGGACAATTGAAGGACTTCGATAACGGGCAAAACCTTGTAAGATAGGAATTGATAACTCTGACAGTCAGCATATGATCCTAATATCTAGAGCAGCATAACAGGTAGAGCAGCATAACAGGTAGAACAGGTAGAGCAGCATAACAGGTCATAGCAGCATAACAGGCACTGGTATATAAATTTTCGGAAGAAGCTGCATCAAATCGTCACATGAGAATGAACGGGACTTAATGGTAAGTATCAGCCTCCCCTACGCATGTGACTGTCCAATGCTTGCCTAACTTTTGCATAAGTCAAGGGCATGTTAAAAAGTTAAATGACGAAAAGGCTAGGGATATATTTAATTAATTAATTATTCGTAGCGTAGAGAGTCATCAGAGTCATAAAGACGTAAGATGGAATAGTAACCACAGAAAATTCTAGTACTAAGAGAATAATTTGAGAAAAGAGTACAGCTGTAGTAACAAAAATACTTTCCAGGGTACCTTGACCTCCCAAGAGGGTCAAAAGGAGGCGGCCAGTGATAATATTAGCTACCAGTCATACAGTGAGACATTAAATCGTTTGGCAATCATGGCTTCCCAGATGAAAAAGATAAATATAAGTCTGGCAACTATAGATATAACTCTTCCTAGGGAAGAGATTACGTTTCACGAGGTATACGAGTCAGGGTAATCAAAATTTAAATGACTGAAAAGGCTAGAGATATAAAACTGTGCTATATGTCCATTTCTACAAAGCTACTGGCACATCATCTTTTTAGATTTAGTGCCAGCTGTAATTACAACAAAACCGGGAATACAGAATTTCCCGTATTTCCGGGAATACGGGAATACAGCCTTTATATCCCCCGTTGGTATAGGTACAAAGTAGTTCATAAATCAGACGTCTCGGATATAGCAGCCAAGTTGAACAGGCTGTGTAATTTCAGCATTCTCTTGATTTTTACTAGATTACTATTTTGCTTGTTTTCTGTACTATTTGACTATTTGGCTTCAACGATTACAATAATAGTGAACATGCCTGATAGTTTAGTAATAGTGTTTGTTGCTTTGAGCTAGGACAAAAATGCTTCACGGAAGCTATTTAACGACTTTCTTGACGATTCTTGATCAGGCCCTGAAATTACAAATAATTCTGGCCCTGTCCTTTGGAAAAGAATTTGCTTCTTTTTCTACACTGCGTCACGTTAAGTATTGTCAGGAAAAAGGGGAAATTCAAACTCTTTTCCTCCGAAACACTATTTTTGTTTATAGAAGAAATGGAAGCTCGAAAGTTCATTTTTTATTCAAACCTTTATTTCTTTGTTAAAGGTTGATTTTTAAATCCTCGACTATTGTGGGACGTGGGCTATTCTTCCTTCTCGCATTACCATGAGACGTGACATCCTTTCAGTACCATAGATACGCTCAAAAGATGACAAATCTAGCAGCATTTGTGGAAAGCAACCATCACAGTGTTTAGTTCATTCTTACTGGATGCGAAATTTAAGGTTCTGGTTATCACCTAGTAGTAAAAAAAGCTTATTAAGGAAAATTCCTTTGAAATTTCTAAATTTGTTACCTCAAATGACAGTCTTTCTTGTGCAGACCTGAAAGTTATAAACAGGGCCTAAGACTACACTGACTGTACTTAATAATTTTTTATCAAGTGGTTTTATTTCTTGAGTACTTCCATTTTTTGGTGCTGAAGACGAATTGATGGATGTCTTTGCTGAAATGTTTTTTTTTGTTTCGTATGTCTCATCTTAAGTTATAAAAATAAAGAGGCTACCTAGAAGGCAAAATGTGGCTGATTGAATATGGAATTGCTATTGATTCCAAGTGAACCTTCGAAAATTACGTCAAACTAGCAGCATACTTGTCTGACGACGAACCTAATAGATGAAAGAGGACCCCTAACATAGCCTATACTCCTTGTGAGGATTGGAAACCCGGTGTCTGTGTAACAACAAATATATGGGTAAAAGTATATTATAAAGCAGAAATCAGATAGGAAAAAAAGACATAAGCCTATGTTTAGATTATCCATCTCACCTTCTTTCCAAATGTAATAATGATACTCTCAGAATTGCGTCCAAACATACATCCGGCCTAACGGGGCCAGCTATAGCCCAAGACTATGTACAAAAGTGTGCTGTGTGTGTATGTTTTTTCTTTTCTAATATCTTTTTTTGGCATTTTGAACAAATTGTTAATGAGAAATAAGCTCCAAAATGTCAAACCGACAATTTTAGTAAGCCTTTATATGTAGCCTATGGGTATAGCCTATATGGCTTCATTAGGAGGGGGGGGGGCTGACACTAATTTGCTATGGAGCAGATTGTTGTATTTTGAAAAATCATTGGATGGATAATCTAATGTTTTAATTCTTTTTCCCTATCCGATTCTCTCCTCATAGCATGCCTTTACCAATACTTCAGGTACCCGTTAAATATCATCGAATGATTATTTTCAGAGTTGAAAGTTACGGACATTAGCCAATCATACAGGTGGATAGTTTTTTGACCAAACTCTTATATCTTACCAGATATTGACAGTCCTTGTTGCCAAGGATTTTTACTTCCTGAGGAATTTTGTTGCTGTTTATTTCTCTTTGATTTAAATTCGTTGTCATATGCAAAAGAATATTTGCTTCATGTAAAGAGCGTAAGTTTCTATGGTAGCACAGCGGATTTTTTTTTTTTGACTGATAAGGGTTTTATTTAAATCAAACAAATAAATAAATCAACCACCAGAAGCAAACTTGTTTAGGCTATACACCCTTCAAAAAAACCCTGATATATACATCGCTATCAACAACGTAAAACAATTAATAAACAAAAAAGAAAAGAGAGAGAGAGAAAAAAAAACACGGCACAACCTCCTCCAACTTAATGCAACCCCCTAAAAAAAAACCATAACTAATTATCACCGTTCTCTCACTACCACCCTCACACAACCACAATAAAAAATAACCAAAATACAACTGAAAGACCCCTCAAGAGAAAATCGATAAGAAATATTATACTCACCAAAACACGGAGATTTTAACCTACTCCTAAAACTAGCAATATTTTCATCAACTAATAATTCATTTGGTAAACTATTATAAAACCCTGGTCCCACATGACGGATAGAGAAGAATGATCTTCGAGCTGAAGCCTGAGGTCGTCTTATCTGGGATGCTGTTCTGGTTGAGTATTCATAGACATTATATCCAGCCGCGAACATTTGACCGAAACATTGTGGCAATAATCCACATTCGTATTTAAACAAAAACAAAGCTGAATAAAATTTTGAAACTCCGTGTAAAGGCAGAATATGTCATTCAACATATCTCCTTCTCACTGATGCACCTTTTTTATCACCACAAAGCACTCTTATTGATGCTTTGCTTAGCAATTTGAAGCCCAGGGATCGGTCCCCGCAGCACCAAGGCTGGGCGACAGGCTTGCTATTTGTCCGTGTAGAAAAAAAAGCAACGGAATGTCGACCCGATGTCCTATGAACCAGCAGTGGTTTCTGGAGGATCTTTATTATTTTTTTTTACTTTAAGAGGGGAAGATCGTTTATTTTTGAATAGTACTGTTAATTTATATCCTGCAACAGGTAGGTACTTAGGAAGGGTGGTCTTTGGTCTCATGTCTGTCCTCTCTAAATCTTTAGTTTATAAAATCTGCCCAACATTGTTGAAATAATACAGCATTTTTTCCGAAGTAAATATATATTTTCATATACTTTCATAAACCTTTCATATCCTTAACATTCTCAGAAAAAAAGATATACACCGATTTTACTGCCATCTATGCGACGGTAGTTAACATTGATGTTTTCTAGTATTGATGAAAACCCGTCTCCTGAGGCTAATTTCTGCTTACGTGCATCTCCTGCTATATTGCGCAATACATCCTCGGGGTTCCAATCGCTTGTTTTACTATAAAAATTATTAAAAATCTGCATAACATAAAATTTACAATTATTAGTTTCACTTTATAAACACAAACTGAAATGACTTTATAATACAAATGACAATTTCATTAAAAGAGGATTGTTCAAGAAAAAGTGAAGTGACAGAAACCGAGGAAAATTTTAAGCTTTTTAATTAAAGTGGAAAAATTGCTAGAAAATAAAGTAGAAAAAGTGTTTCGACGATGAGTTCATGTCTCCAGTGTAAAATGGATATTACAGAAGTATAGTTAAGAAAATACAAAAGCTATGAGTTCAAAGGAGGGGAAAATGAAAGCAAATAAAGCAAAAAGGAACATAAAACTAGCCCTAAATAAGAGGTACCAGGCGAGACGTACATAAAAAAGCATAGAATTAAAAAAGCCGACGCTTGAAACTAAAAAAAAAGGAAAAAAAAATAGTAAACGAAAATTGAGAGTGCAACTCTCACCTAAAAACCAAAAAGTAGCTGGATAAATATTAAATAAAAAGAAAAAAGATATTGAAGTTCATAACTCAGCAATCTGATAGCAGGAACCAGCGACGCTCTGTAACGTTTTTAAACGTAGGGCACGTGCCTAATTCATATGAGACAGAAGAGATCGACTGAGATTTAAACATATGTTTTTGTACCTTCAGGTATCCGCAATTTCAGATAGCTTATTTGATTTTAATGTAAATTAAATTAAAAGAACAAGTTTTTTCATCTGGAAGTATGGAGCAACATTAAAACTTGAAACGAACAGAAAATATTCCGTGTATGAGTAGGGATGCCCCCTCCTCAATCTTTCGCTCGCTTCGATAGAGTTTTTTTTGACTTTAAAAAGCTTATTATTCCAATTAAACCCTTGTCTTTCAGGAGTTGTTCTTAAAGAATCGGATTAAAAAGTCGAATTTTAGCTTAAAGCGCGGTAGTTCAGGAAGGGGCAGCACCCCTCATATACAGAATAATTTCTGTTTGTTTTAAGTTTTAATGCTGTTCCTTACTTTCGGTTGAAACACTTGTTTATTTATTTCATTTTTGATGGTTTTTCAATTGCCGGGAATTTTGTGAAAAATCATGGAGAAATCCCACCCACGTAAAATTCCCCAATGGAAAATTCGTCCCGCGTAAAATTCCTCCTGCGGAAAATTCCCCAATGGGAAATTCGTCCCGCGCAAGATTCCTCCTGCTGAAAAATCTCCAATGGTAGATTCGTCCCGCGTAAAATCCCCCCCCCCCTGGATAAAACCCTCCTCGCTGAAAATTCCTCCGGAAAATTCTCCTTACTTTTATTAAAAAAAACTTGTTTTTGTTTAATTTCTGATCAAATCGTACCAGAACCCGTGTCAGACTTATGTCACGAAATCGTCAAGGAAATCCTCCCCCTTTGTTGAAAATTTTACTCGGAAAGCCCCCCCCCCCCCCATGGAAAGTTCCTCTTGTGAAAATTCTCCTATGGAAAATTTTTCCCGGGGAAAATCTCCCCCACGGAAAAATTCCCCCAGACAATCTCCTCCCCACTGTAATTTCCCTGGACGCTTCTCCCAGAATATTCACTCCACATATGAAAAAGTGAGACAAATAAAAAGAATTCCGCATATGAATTCTAACTAATTCCCTCCATGCAAAATTTTGTCTGAGAAAATACCCCCGGAAACTTTCCTACCCATGGAAAATTCTCATTTAGGAAAATCCCCAAGTAAAAAATTCCTCAAAAATGTCCATATATTTCCCAATAACAAATACTATGTGTAAACAATGACCAAACTACATAACTTATAGCCCTTTCGTCAGAGGTCTTGAGGGGTCATGTCATGTCTAAAAACATAGCTATTGAACCTTTCAACTATGCTGAACAAAATGGCTATATCAACGTTTTGATCGGATGTCTTTGGGAAAAAAGGAGGCATTAGAGGGGGGCTAGTTGCCCTCCAATCTTTTTGGTCGCTTAAAAAGGGTACTAAAACTTTTAATTTCCGTTTGAATGAACCCTTTCCTGATCTTCCAGAACCAATGGTTTGATACGATCACCCTGAATAAAAACAAAAAACAGATAATCACGCACCCGTCATCTTTCTTCTGGTAAAAAAATACGGAGCTCCGTATTTTTGTAAACACGAGATTGAAACCTCTACAGTAAGGTTGTCTGATATACTGGATCTGACGGTGTGAATATAATTAAGATCCTTCGAATTATTGGGGATGTTTCCCCCCTTTTTCGAAAGTTGGCAAACTTTCTCAGGATCTTAGCTTTTGATGGGCAACACTAAATTTAATTAATTTTACATATTAGGAATCAGCATAAAAATCCAATTCTTTTGATGTATTAACTGTTGTAAAATTCCCGTTTTTAGGGTTTCAGTTACTGTTTGGCCGAGTCGCTCCTTACTTACAGTTTGTTACCACGAACTGTTTGATGCCCCCATAGTTTTCCTTCTAGTGCAGGTAAATCCATGAATATAAAATATCCCTCCCATCTCTTTTCATATTTGTCTGAAGGACTTATCACTCAAAGTTAGAAAATATAAGCCAGAAAAAGTATTTTGACACTCTAGTCTTCCTTAACCATCCAAAAGAACCACTGACTTCCACTCTAATAGTTAATATAGTTGCTCCTAATTCCAGCTAAACACAAGTGCACATTAATGAAGCCTCATATGAATCAAGTCGGTCAAATGAAGCTTAAAAATAATTGCAGCTATATCTTCTTATCGTTTATTTTGCAGCTATATCTTATCGTTAATTGCAGCTATATCGTTAATTGCAGCTATATCGTTAATATCTTATCGTTAATTGCAGCTATATCTTCTTATCCTTTATTTTGCATGAACGGCATACATCTTAAGGAATAAACGCATCTTTAGGAATGTATAGGTAACATATAGGTAAACAGTATACGTACAACTGTATAGGTAATATATTGGTACCTACGAGACTGTATAGGTAACATAGCCTATAGGTACAACTATATATGGTTATTATAAATTGATCAGCTACTTTTAGTATTACTACGTTTAGTATTGTGTTATACTATGTTTAGTACTTCGTTTAGTATTTAGTATTATACTACGTTTAGTATTGTGGCCTCTTAAACTAGGAGACTGTATAGGTAACATATAGGTAAACTGTATACGTACAACTATATAGGTAATATATTGGTATCTAGGAGACTATATAGGTAACATAGCCTATAGATACAACTATATATGGTAATTATAAATTGATCAGCTACTTTTAGTATTACTACGTTTAGTATGGTGTTATACTATGTTTAATACTACGTTTAGTATTTAGCATTATACTACGTTTAGTATTGTGGCCTCTTAAACTAGGAGACTGTATAGGTAACATATAGGTAAACTGTATACGTACAACTATATAGGTAATATATTGGTACCTACGAGACTGTATAGGTAACATAGCCTATAGGTACAACTATATATGGTTATTATAAATTGATCAGCTACTTTTAGTATTACTACGTTTAGTATTGTGTTATACTATGTTTAGTACTTCGTTTAGTATTTAGTATTATACTACGTTTAGTATTGTGGCCTCTTAAACTAGGAGACTGTATAGGTAACATATAGGTAAACTGTATACGTACAACTGTATAGGTAATATATTGGTACCTACGAGACTGTATAGGTAACATAGCCTATAGGTACAACTATATATGGTTATTATAAATTGATCAGCTACTTTTAGTATTACTACGTTTAGTATCGTGTTATACTATGTTTAGTACTGCGTTTAGTATTTAGTATTATACTACGTTTAGTATTGTGGCCTCTTAAACTAGGAGACTGTATAGGTAACATATAGGTAAACTGTATACGTACAACTGTATAGGTAATATATTGGTACCTACGAGACTGTATAGGTAACATAGCCTATAGGTACAACTATATATGGTTATTATAAATTGATCAGCTACTTTTAGTATTACTACGTTTAGTATTGTGTTATACTATGTTTAGTACTGCGTTTAGTATTTAGTATTATACTACGTTTAGTATTGTGGCCTCTTAAACTAGGAGACTGTATAGGTAACATATAGGTAAACTGTATACGTACAACTATATAGGTAATATATTGGTATCTAGGAGACTATATAGGTAACATAGCCTATAGATACAACTATATATGGTAATTATAAATTGATCAGCTACTTTTAGTATTACTACGTTTAGTATGGTGTTATACTATGTTTAGTACTGCGTTTAGTATTTAGTATTATACTACGTTTAGTATTGTGGCCTCTTAAACTAGGAGACTGTATAGGTAACATATAGGTAAACTGTATACGTACAACTATATAGGTAATATATTGGTATCTAGGAGACTATATAGGTAACATAGCCTATAGATACAACTATATATGGTAATATAAATTGATCAGCTACTTTTAATATTACTACGTTTAGTATTGTGTTATACTATGTTTAATACTAAGTTTAGTATTTAGTATTATACTATGTTTAGTATTGTGGCCTCTTAAACTAGGAGACTGTATACGTACAACTATACAGGTAATATATTGGTACCTAGGAGACTGTATAGGTAACATATAGGTAAACTGTATACGTACAACTATATAGGTAATATATTGGTATCTAGGAGACTATATAGGTAACATAGCCTATAGGTACAACTATATATGGTTATTATAAATTGATCAGCTACTTTTAGTATTACTACGTTTAGTATTGTGTTATACTATGTTTAATACTACGTTTAGTATTTAGTATTATACTACGTTTAGTATTGTGGCCTCTTAAACTAGGAGACTGTATAGGTAACATATAGGTAAACTGTATATGTACAACTATATAGGTAATATATTGGTATCTAGGAGACTATATAGGTAACATAGCCTATAGATACAACTATATATGGTAATATAAATTGATCAGCTACTTTTAGTATTACTACGTTTAGTATTGTGTTATACTATGTTTAATACTACGTTTAGTATTTAGTATTGTAGTACGTTTAGTATTGTGGCCTCTTAAGCTAGGAGACTGTATAGGTAACATATAGGTAAACTGTATACGTACAACTATATAGGTAATATATTGGTATCTAGGAGACTATATAGGTAACATAGCCTATAGATACAACTATATATGGTAATTCTAAATTGATCAGCTACTTTTAGTATTACTACGTTTAGTATTGTGTTATACTATGTTTAATACTACGTTTAGTATTTAGTATTATACTACGTTTAGTAGTGTGGCCTCTTAAACTAGGAGACTGTATAGGTAACATATAGGTAAACTGTATACATACAACTATATAGGTAATATATTGGTATCTAGCAGACTATATAGGTAACATAGCCTATAGATACAACTATATATGGTAATTATAAAATGATCAGCTACTTTTAGTATTACTACGTTTAGTATTGTGTTACACTATGTTTAATACTACGTTTAGTATTTAGTATTATGCTACGTTTAGTATTGTGACCTCTTAAACTAGGAGACTGTATAGGTAACATATAGGTAAACTATATACGTACAACTATATAGGTAATATATTGGTATCTAGTATCTAGGAGACTATATAGGTAACATAGCCTATTGATACAACTATATATGGTAATTATAAATTGATCAGCTACTTTTAGCATTACTTCGTTTAGTATTATGTTATACTATGTTTAATACTACGTTTAGTATTTAGTATTATACTACGTTTAGTATTGTGACCTCTTAAACTAGGAGACTGTATAGGTAACATATAGGTAAACTATATACGTACAACTATATAGGTAATATATTGGTATCTAGGAGGCTATATAGGTAACATAGCCTATAGATACAACTATATATGGTGATTATAAATTGATCAGCTACTTTTAGTATTACTACGTTTAGTATTGTGTTATACTATGTTTAATACTACGTTTAGTATTTAGTATTATCCTACGTTTAGTATTGTGACCTCTTAAACTAGGAGACTGTATAGGTAACATATAGGTAAACTGTATACGTACAACTATATAGGTAATATATTGGTATCTAGGAGACTATATAGGTAACATAGCCTATAGATACAACTATATATGGTAATTATAAATTGATCAGCTACTTTTAGTATTACTACGTTTAGTATTGTGTTATACTACGTTTAATACTACGTTTGATATTTAGTATCATACTATGTTTAGTATTGTGGCCTCTTAAACTAGGAGACTGTGTACATACAACTATACAGGTAATATATTGGTACCTAGGAGACTGTATAGGTAACATACAGGTACAATTGTATATGGTAATTATATTTTAATCGGCTACTTTAGAATTAGTGCCCAATGCCGTTTTGGCCCTTTTCGGGCCACAAATGTTGTTTGCACCATAAAATGACAGAAAAACCCCACTTTTGTTTGGGACGATCTCTTTAGCTTTTAAGAAGGGCAATATAACTTAAAATTCACATTCGAATGAGCCTCTTTAGATATGTTAGGGCCTCTGCCTCTAACGATCACCCCTGAAAAAATCAAAGAAGAAAAACACACACACATTCAAATGGACATACATTTATCACCATCCTTCTGGTGAAAACTTACAAAATTTTTATTTTTTTAACTGTGTTTGAAACCGTTTCTGTAAATTTATATGATATTCTGTAATTTGATGGTGTAAAATCTTTCAATATCACTTCTTTAACGCCCCCCTTTTTCCCAAAGTTTTTGCACATTTTCTCAAGCTAACAATTTAATGATTGCGTATTCGGAATTGATATAAAAAATAATTTTTTTTTTATGTGGGCATATTTTCATTTCGAATTCAGGAGCCGTTTGATTGAAAGTAAAGAGCAACCTTAAAACATAAAACGAATAGAATTCATCCTATTTGTGGAAGGTGTGCAGCCCCCTTAACGTTAGAGTTTGATGTTTTTTAGGACTATTTTTTTCAAATTTTGATATATTTAATGCCTTTTTAAACTGCATTGTCATAACATCGTTGTCCTTTAATAACAGTAAAAAAATATGTATTGTCAATAATATATATATATTATATAATATAATAATGTCATATATTATATAATAAATGTCAATAATATATTATATAATATATAATATAATAAAAAATATATAATATATTGTCAATTTCTCCACTCTACGTGGACCGCAATTGTCTTTCTCTTTCACTCTCTATGCTGTGTAATATGAAGCTTTTTTGCATCGGAGCTGAACATATTAAATGCCACTTGTTTTTTTTTTGTAGGCTTGTAATGGTGCAGCTTCTGCAAAGAGGAATCGTGCTGTCTTTTTTCCGACTCGATAGGCCCTTTTCTGTATTGAGTAGGAGTCTCGGGCTGAAGCAGAGACAGAAAAATAAAGAAGATATTATATCTGTGTCGTCTGTGAAGACTGCAGATGTGGATCTATTGCAAACTCTGGACGAAAGTGAAATATCATTTGTTAGAAGCTTGTACGATGGATTGACGAAGCAAATGCGTCATTCGCTTTCCCAGGTAAAATCATGGTTTATATCCCTTTGATAAAATAATGAAAAGTAATTTATGGATAATTTATAAAGATTTGCTAAATAATTTATAAATTATCAATTGATATTTTATAATAAAATAGAATGATAATATAAAATAGTAAAACAGCCATGGGTTTGTAGGATGAACCAATGAAATGAAAACATCAATCCTTCTGATTTTATGTTCGGCTGGAAAATTCTATGTAAAATTCTGATTGGCTCAAATTAGTGCTAGCCAAATCTTGGTATTAGTCAAATTTCCTGACGAATGGGGCTTTAGTTTTGTTTCTTTTATTAATAAACTAAAACAAAACAATATACATACATTTGTATATTCAACATATACACCTGGAAAACAATCTCTATTCAACTCAATTTTCTGGTCTGCCCATGATCTGGCAAAAACCAGTTGTCCTTGGGGCGTACCAGGAAAAATGAAAACGCCGTTGATACTCGTCATTCGACTGAACTAACTACAAAACCAATAGTGGTAATGCAATTCAATATATAAATTTTGCATCGCCTAGGTACTACTGGTATTACCCTAATAAAAAATTCCAAATACCAAAATGTCCGCAAACACCTCCACTCACCTCATACCATTATATAAAAAAAAATAAATCCAAATAATTAACTAAAACTCTTATTTAGAGTACATTTTTTCCTTAGCTTCATTTCTAAATTCTTCAAACCTCTTGATTTCTCTAATTTTATAACCAATAATATTCCATAATTTTATTCCTTGATAAATAAACGAAAACTTAGACTTGGTAGAGGTTGACAGCTTGCTCAGGATGCAAGTATCATAAGTGTGATGACCAGAGCTAACCTGAAACATACCTGAGAAGCATATAGGTAAATTACTATTTTATACTTAAAACATAAATAGTAGATATCGTGAGCCAGTAACCGGTAGATTTGTTAGCTTTCCATGCTCCAGTCTCCTAGGATCACTTGAAGATTCATTGCTAAGTCAATGGATTACATGATTTTGGAGAACTCGAATTGAATTCACTGGTAACGAAACGTCCCAAACCATACCGAGGAACAATAAAAAAATTACGGGTGTATTATAGAATAATGCAAGAATCTTAAAATGTGACGGGGAGCAAAATGTTTCAGTTTTCCAAGCGTTCCTATGCTCCGTGATTCTATCGTTGGTATACTCCCAACATGATTCCTAGACGACATAGTTACATCAAGTGAAGTGCCTAAATACACAAGTACCTAAGTCCACAATCCCCTTCTACTCACGTCATACTATTATAAGAAATTAATTAAAATAATTAACTAAAACTCTTATTTAGAATACATTTTTTCCTTAGCTTCATTTCTAAATTCTTCAAACCTCTTGATTTCTCTAATTTTATAACCAATAATATTCCATAATTTTATTCCTCGATAAATAAACGAGAACTTAGACCTGGCAGTGGTGGACAGCTTGCTCCGAACGCAAGTATCAAGTGTGGTGATCAGAGCTGACGTGAAACATACTTGAGAAGCATATACGTAAATTATTATTTTGGTACTTAAAATATAAATAGTAGATCTCGTAAACCAGTACCCGGTAGATTTTTTAGCTTTCCAGTCTCACAGAATCACTTCAAGATTTATTGCAAAGTAAATGGATTACATTATTTTGGAGATCTCGAATCGAATTCGTTAGTAAGGAAAACGTCCCAAACCATACCAAGGAACCAAAAAAAGGAAAAATACACTGATGTATTATTGAATAATAGTGCAGTATCTAAATACTAAGTCAGTGCAGTACCTAAATACTGAATCAAGTGCATTACCTAAATCAGTTCCAACAGGATTCCTAGACGACAAAGTTTTATCAAGTGCAGAACCTAAATACTAAATCAGTGCAGTATCATGTGCAGTACCTAAATACTAACTCAAGTGCATTACCTAAATCAGCCCCAATATGTTTCCTAGACGACAAAGTTTCATCAAATGCAGTACCTAAATACTAAATCAGTGCTGTATCAGGTGCAGTACCTAAATACTGAATCAAGTGTAATGCCTATATCAGTCAACATGATTCCTAGACGACAAAGTTTCATCAAGTGCAGAACCTAAATACTAAATCAAGTGCATTACCTAAATCAGCCCCAACATGTTTCCTAGACGACAAAGTTTCATCAAATGCAGTACCTAAATACTAAATCAGTGCTGTATCAGGTGCAGTACCTAAATACTAAATCAAGTGCAATGCCTATATCAGTCAACATGATTCCTAGACGACAAAGTTTCATCAAGTGCAGAACCTAAATACTAAATCAAGTGCATTACCTAAATCAGCCCCAACATGTTTCCTAGACGACAAAGTTTCATCAAATGCAGTACCTAAATACTAAATCAGTGCTGTATCAGGTGCAGTACCTAAATACTGAATCAAGTGTAATGCCTATATCAGTCAACATGATTCCTAGACGACAAATTTTCATCAAGTGCAGAACCTAAATACTAAATCAAGTGCATTACCTAAATCAGCCCCAACATGTTTCCTAGACGACAAAGTTTCATCAAATGCAGTACCTAAATACTAAATCAGTGCTGTATCAGGTGCAGTACCTAAATACTAAATCAAGTGCAATACCTATATCAGTCAACATGATTCCTAGACGACAAAGTTTCATCAAGTGCAGAACCTAAATCAGCCCCTACATGTTTCCTAGACGACAAAGTTTCATCAAATGCAGTACCTAAATACTAAATCAGTGCTGTATCAGGTGCAGTACCTAAATACTAAATCAAGTGCAATACCTCATGTCTCAACATGATTCCTAGACGACAAAGTTCCAGCAAGTAAACATTGAGATGTTTAACACATGACTTCCTTCCTGTGTCTCCATCACTGTATTTTAGTCGAGTTTTCTATGGACAATAAAAAGTTTTTCTAGAGAATAAAATAAAACTAGTTTTAGCAGGGCGGTTGTGAAGTTTGTTTGCACGCTTCCAGGTTGAACCTCTATCTAGCGATCGTTTAGAAATTTAATCAGTCCAATCTCTGTTCTTGCAAGACAACAAGCGGCATGTCATCATGTTTCAAAATGGATTCAAAACTTTGATCACAGAGCAGTGTAAGCGCAAAATTGAAACAGGAAAATTGTCAAAAACATTTCAATCTTAATACCATTTCCTGTGTTTTTTCTAATTTATCAGAAAGTTTTTACGGAAAAGAAAGCCCAAGCTATTTTTTACGAATTAAAAAAAGGGACTATTAAGAACCTCCTAAATTCTCCTGCTGAATTGGCGCCAGCGTCGAGAGAGCAGACACTATCCTTCTCGAGTGAACCCGGTCTTGAGCTGCCGCGGGTGCATCTTCAGGTTTTATGCTTGCCTTACTTAGAAAATGAGGCTGGTCGTTGGTGAGAACTCAGTCCACGGGCAGGCAGGGGTCGATAATCAGAAGAGGGTAAAGTATCAGAGGTACTGTCTGTTCTATTTGTGGCAATTGTTTTCAGATGGAGGGTCGCCGGCCCTACCAATTCTAGGCCTGTGGATTTGTGGTCCACTAGAGTCGGCTCAACCCACCCCGACAGGTTTGGGGCAGCCCTTTGCAGAGGCCGTTGTCCATAAACGATAGGATCTTACGCCCTGCAGCAGTTGTCCTCCTTTTTTTAGTTCTTTATTAATCAATAAAAAAAAATTTTTTTGACAAAACTATCAAATTAATTACCCACAGTGAGAATAACTCGTGTGTGGGTTTATATACACTCAACAATAAATAACTAATACTATATCCAGATACCGTAATAAAAAGATTGCTCTTCAACTCTCCGTACGGTAACAACAAACAAAATCCGCAAAAAATCAAAGTAACCAAATAAATAAAATGAAATGAGGAGCATCCACCCCAAAAAATAAATCAAATTAATAATTACTAATTAAATGATTCATTAATCTAATTTTATTATTAACCAACGAATTATTCAAATCAATAAAACTATGAAATTTATTCCGATTATGTATAATGCTATGCCTTGGTGAAAAACGGGACCTTTCAGATTTTATTAAAGCCTGACGGACAACAGAACTGCCACGGGTCCAATATGTATGCAAAACCTGATTATCATCCTGAAAAAAATTATTATGCAAATAAAAATACTCAGGCAAAAGACCTTGAACGTGTTTAATCATATAAAGAACAGAATGGAAAGAAGAGAAAAGATCCAGTGGAAGGATATTTAAAATTTGATACATACTTTTTGTTGACGATTTACCAGGGTAAGAAAACGGGCTAGGCAGGAAATTTTTCAATAGACGCAGAGCTTTATTTTGTTGCCTCTGAAGAGGAAGAATATGAGTTTTAAAAGTATTCAAAAAAATAATGGGACAGTAATTTATATATGAATGCACTAGAGAATGATAAAGAGATTTCAGGGCAAAAAACGGCAGAACAAATTTCAGATGATTCATCATACCAATATTTCTTGCCAGTTTCATTCGAAGATAAATTGCATGTCTTTTAAATGATAAACTTGAATCCAGTATTATCCCGAGATATTTAATATCATCAACTCTTTCAATTTCAATGGGTAGGCTTTGAATATTAATCATCATAATTTCCGGTGCTGTTTTCCCAGTACGAGAAAAGATGATGAATTTTGTCTTAGTACAATTAATAGTCAATTTATTTCTCGAAAACCATAAGATAAGCCTCGACAGTGCTGATTCCACCCTAAGCTTCAAAGATCTAGAGTCGGGGCTGCTGACATTGCATGCCGTGTCATCGGCGAATAATATGTTAAGGCCAATATCATTGATGCTATTACTGATATCATTAACATAGATAAGAAATAGGAGTGGACCCAAAATAGAGCCTTGTGGGACTCCGACTGACTGAGATTGAGATACTGATGAGGAAGAAGTATCACCTCCGTCTACATACTGATTTCGGTTTTTTTGGTAAGACATTACTAAGTCATTAACTGGGCCTCTTATGCCACAGTTATCAAGTTTAGTATGCAATATTTTATGGGAAATCGTATCAAATGCCTTTTTGATGTCAATAAAAATTGTAGCAGGAATATCACCTTTGTCGAGGGCGTCATGAACAAACTGAGTCATTGCCATAATAGCATGCTCAGTAGAGTGAGACTTCCGGAACCCAAATTGCATCGGACTAAAAAATTCAGATCTCATTAGAAAGCTGACTATACGGTTATATAGGCACTTTTCAAGCAACTTCCCAAAAGTAGACAGGATCGAAATCGGCCGATAGTTTGTTGGGTTCTTCGGGTCTCCTCCTTTATACAAAGAGATAATTCTTGCAGACTTGAAACAAGAAGGAAATCTTCCGGTTTTAAAACAGAGGTTGAACACATGGGAAAGCGGGTTTACAATATTTGGTGCTATGCACTTAATCAGATTAGTCGATGACCCATCGGTCCCTTCCGAAGATCCATTCTTTAAAAGGCTTGTTGTAAGTAAAAGTTCATCTGGGGTTACAGGAGTAAGAAAAATGATCCTCCCGCGATGGTGTTAAATTGGTATTAAGAACCAGACCTGGCGAAACATTTGGGAAGAACATTTAATACTTAATATGATTTTCTGTGTTTTTATCTAATATCTCTGGAGGGGGTGGGGATAATTCAGAAACTTTTTACGGAAAGGAAAGCCCAAACTACTTTTTTACGAATTCAAAAAAGGAGTATTAAGAACCAGAACTGTTCCCAATTTTAATTTAGAATCGTACCAGTTTTCAATGATATTCGATATTTCCCCTGGATATTGCTGGATTTCTCGGGGATACAAGAATGTAATTAATTTAAAAGTTCTTTGGTTTCTTCCATCTTGTTTTATTACGTTCTAGACAGGTCCATAATGACTATGGTTTTGAAAGAAATTTATAGATTCATACATTTTACTCGGAATATTGCCCAGTTCTCGTGAAACTTAATAGGAATGATGAGAAAAAAAAACCTTGGTTTGAATTAAGATGATTTTTGTTTCATTTCGGGCAGGTTTTTTTGTTGGAAACGATTTTTACTGTCTCTGTTATTGAAGTTTTGTTAATTGCCCCCTATATTAGCACGTTTATTGTATGCAATTTTGTTTATTAGTAATATGGTTAATGATGTCAAGTTTAAAAGCTACCTCATGAACAATATTGTTAAAATCACATGGAGTTAAATAATTATCAACAATACTGCCTCAAGATCAGGCTGAAGGTTATTTTTTGCTTGTTTCAGACTTTGGGTCAGTTAGCAAGTAGCACCGAATTTTCAAACTAATTTGTGTTCATGGTGGTAATTTTAGCAGGTAATTTTTGCAGGTAATTGTAGCAGGTACTTGGCAGATCTAAAAGGAAAATAACAAAGATCAGATTTTAGACTTTTCACGCTGTGACACAAGTATAATATATTTTTTTACGACAATTGGGTTGCTAATGCTAATTTGAAAAAAAAACAAACAAACCAAAAACAATAGATTTTTGAATTTAAAATAGGGCTGTATCCAGGGATTATGGGTGAGGGGAGGAGGAACTTGGATGCAGTTTAACTGGAAATAATTTTGAAAACATATAAATAAAAAATTATTGGGCGCAAGAATTTTGTTATTGCAGTGTATAGCATAGAAGAGGGCTATCAGCTCTCCTCCTACCAGGTCTTAGCGTAGGTGCCTGTGTCTCGGTATTTAGCCCCGCATCCATATGGGTGGTACTATATATATATATATATATATATATATATATATTATATATATATATATATATATATATATATATATATATATATATATATATATATATATATATATATATAATATATATATATATATAAACATAATATATATATATATATAAACATAATATATATATATATATATATATATATATATATATATATATATATATATATATATATATATATATATATATATATATATATATATATATATATATATACATATATATATATATATATATATTATATGTATTTCAATTATTGATTTTTGTTTAATTTTCCAGTCAATAACACTTGTCGAATCATCTCACCCAAGAAAGCAACTTCAAGCACAGCTTTTACTATCTTTAGTTCTTGACCACCAAAAATCCTTAGAATCGGAAAAAGGAGAGATAGCTACAAGCTTTAGAATCGGTATAAGTGGGTCTCCTGGAGCTGGAAAATCAACGTTTCTTGAAGAGATGGGGAAAAGATTGACCAAGAAAGGTCATAGAGTTGCTGTTTTAGCCGTTGATCCTTCTTCTAGCACTACTGGTGGTAAGTAATGCCTACTATGGGATAAGAAATGGCAGTGTTAGCTCCGTGTTAAGAAATGACGGTATTAAAATCCAAGAAATAAATTCTACTATATTGTACCACGATGTGCAGCGGCAACTGCGATAACACACTATTCATCCCAAATCAAATATCTGTTGGCATTGAATGGTTTGGAGGATTTTTAGCTGAAATTTATAATAACCGGGGTACATTAAGTGTTTTGAATTGATCAAATAATACAGTTGCGCCCACAGCAATAAACAGTACGGTTAACTAAAACCGTTAAGAAGTAACAGTCATGATTTTTCTGAACCTGAAATGCCCGCTGGTTATTTCTGATGGCAAATGTAGGTCCAAATGGTATTCTCATACTGATTTTGATACTGATGGTAATTTTCAGCTAAATGATCTTTTCTCGTCATCTATTATTTCCCTTTAAACGTATTCTTTCTCTTTCCCGCGAGAATCTTTTTACGTCTTGTATGAATAAGCCAGCTAATTAGACGATGAGTCTTCCCTGAGCCAGATATTCTTCTGGACAAATTCTGTAAGTCGATTTCATTGAGTAACTCCATGCAGTTATTGCGTGTCGCAGTGACCCCGAATTGGAAACAATGTCAAAGAGAAACCTCCCGCTTGGAAGCTGCAGTATCATTTTGCGGCCTATTTTTTAGTCAGCCCACTTTTGTATTTGAACTGAATAGTAAGTCTTTTTCCAGTTTACTGCGTCTATTTATTTTTTCCAGCCTAGGTTCAGGTTCAGAAGGTTTACCTGCAATCTTTCTGCTTAGAGGGATTACTTCTCGTATATTGGGATGGATATATCTGATAAGAGATGTGCCATTTTTGAGTATAGATAAGAGATTCTCATTTGGTTGCACCTGCGGGATACCCCCTCCCCAGCCTATACCGAGTGTGGCGGCCTTAGGTGGCAATAGAATAATTTTTGTCCAAGGGAGATTCTAAGTGTGAGGTTATACCCGGGAAGATTTTCCGTATGTTATAAGCAAATGGCTTATAAGTCGTGATCGGTGTAGGTTATCATAGGCAGTGCAATAGCGCTGCCTAAGTAAAGAACGATGTTGGCACAATGTATTGTTATTATTTTTTTTCCAGACCAGGGCACTTCGTATCGAAGGAGTTGTCGTAGAAACTTTGAAAAGGGCTCATTCGATTGGAAATTGGAATGGCTAGTGCCCTTTTTAATAGTCGAAAGTGATTGGAAGGCAACTAACACCCCTTCCACGCCCGCCATTTCCCCAAACACATCCAATCAAAATTTTGAGATAGCCATTTTGTTCATCGTAATTGATTTCCAGATAGAAATTATGTTTTTGAGGAGGATACTCCCCCCCCACAGCCCTCAGGGCAAGGGTTGTAAGCTATGCCCTGGGGGCATTTATAAAAAGCTTTGTCGTAGAAACTTCAAAAAGGGCTCATTCGATTAGACATTCAAAGGGCTAGTGCCCTTTTTAATAGTCGAAAGGGGTTGGAGGGCAACTAACCCCCTCTCACGCCTATCTTTTCCCCAAACACATCCAATCAAAATTTTGAGATAGCCATTTTGTTCAACGTAGTTGAAAGTTCTGGAAACTTGGTCTTTGAGGATGACAACCCCCCCCCCCCCCCCTACCCCTCAGGGCAAGGGTTGTAAGTTATGCCCTGGAAACATATAAGGTTTTTATAGAAAGTGTTGGCGTAGAAACTTCATCAAGGGCTCATTCGATTGGAAATGGAAATGGCTAGTGCCCTTTTTAATAGTCGAAAGTGATTGGAAGGCAAATAACACCCCTTCCACGCCCACCATTTTCCCAAATACATCCAATCAAAATCTTAAGATAGCCATTTGGTTCAACACAGTTGAAAGTTCTGGAAATTATATCTTTGAGCAGGACACTCCCCCCACAGTCTTCAGGGCAAGGGTTATACGTTATGCCCTGGGGCATATAAGGTTTTTATTGAAAGCTTTGTCGTAGAAACTTGAAAAAGGGCTCATTCGATTGGAAATTCAAAGGGCTAGTACCCTTTTTAAGTGTCGAAAGGGGTTGGAGGGCAAATAACCCCCTCTCACGCCCACCATTTCCCCAAACACATACAATCAAAATTTTGAGATAGCCGTTTCGTTCAACGTAGTTCAAAGTTCTGGAAATTAGGTCTTTGAGGATGACAACCACCCCAAATCCCTCAGGGCAAGGGCTGTAAGTTATGCCCTGGGGGCATATAAGGTTTTTATAGAAAGTGGTTTCGTAGAAACTTCAAAAAAAAAACTCATTCGATTGGAAATTCAAAGGGCTAGTGGCCTTTTTAATAGTCGACATTGATCGGAGGGGAACTAACCCCCCTCTCACACCCATAATTTTCCCAAACACGTCCAATAAACATTTTGAGATAGACATTTCGTTCAACGTAGTTGAAAGTTCTGGAAATTAGGTCTTTGAGGGTAACAACCACCCCAAACCCCTCAGGGCAAGGGCTGTAAGTTATGCCCTGGGGGCATATAAGGTTTTTATAGAAAGTGGTTTCGTAGAAACTTCAAAAAAAGGGCTCATTCGATTGGAAATTCAAAGGGCTAGTGGCCTTTTTAATAGTCGAAAGTGATTGGAGAGGAACTAACCTCCCTCTCACACCCATCATTTTCTCAAGCACGTCCAATTAAAATTTTGAGATAGACATTTTTTTCAACGTTGTTGAAAGGTCCAGAAATTATGTGTTTGAGGATGAAACTCCCCCTACAGCCCTCAGGGCAATGTTTTGTAAGTTATGCCCTGTGGGCATATAAGGTTTTTATAGAAAGCGTTGTCGTAAAACTTCAAAAAGGGTTCAGTCGATTGGAAATTGAAAGGGCTAGTGCCCTTTTTCACAGTTGAAAGTAATTGGAGGGCAACTAACCCCCTTGTCACGCCGACCATTTCTCCAAACACATAAAATGAAAATTTTGAGATATTCACTTTGTTCAACGTAGTTAAAAGTTCTGGAAATTAGGTCTTTTAGGATGATAACCCCCTCAGAGCCCTCAGGGCAAGGGTTGTAACTTATACCCTGGGGGCATATAAGGTTTTTATAGAAAGTGTTGTCGTAGAAACTTCAAGAAAAGCTCATTTGATTGGAAATTGGAAGGGCTAGTGCCCTTTTTAATCTCGAAAGTGATTGGAGAGCAACTAACCCCCCTCTCACGCCCACCATTTCCCCAAACACATACAATTAAAATATTGAGATAGTTATTTTCTTCAACCTATTTTAAAGGTCTGGAAAATATGGTTTTGAGGATGACAAACCCCCGAAACCCCTCAGGGCAATGGTTATAAGTTATGCCCTGTGGGTATTTAAGGTCTTTATAGAAAGTGTTTTCGTAGAAACTTCAAAAAGGGCTCCTTCGATTAGAAATTGAAAAAGATAGTGCTCTTTTTAATAGTCGAAAGTGATTGGAGGGCAAGTAATCCCCCTCTCATGCCCACAATTTCCCCAAACACATCCAATCAAAATTTTGAGATAGCCATTTTGTTCAACGTAGATGAAAGTTCTAGAAATTTGGCTTTTGAGTATGACAACCCACCCACAGCCTTCAAGACAATGGTTGTAAGATATGCCCAGGGGGCATATAAGGTTTTTTATAGAAAATGTTGTCGTAGAAACTTCAAAAAAGGCTCAGTCAATTGGAAATTGAAAGGGCTAGTGCCCTTTTTAATAAGCTAGTCGAAACTGATTAGAATACAACTAACCTCCCTCTCACGGCCACCATTTCCTCAAATACATCCAATCAAAATTTGGAGATTTTTTTCAAACTCATCCAATATTTGGCCATTTTTTTCAATGTAGTTGAAGGGTTCTAGATATTATGTCTTTAAGGATGATATCCCCCCCCCACACCCGTCAGGGCAAGAGTTGTAAGTTGTGCCTTGGGGGCATATAAGGTTTTTATAGAGAGACTTGTCATAGAAACTTTGAAACTTCGAAGGGCTAGTGCCCTTTTTAATAGTCAAAAGTGATTGGACGAAAACTAACACCCCTCCTACGCCCACCATTTCCCCAAAAACGTAAATTTTTTTTTTGAGATAGTCATTTTTTTCAACGTAGTTGAAAAGTCCGGAAATTATGTCTTTGAGGATGACACTCCCCCCACAGCCCTCAGCGCAAGGGTTGTAAGTTATGCCCTGGGGGCATATAAGGTTTTATAGAAAGCGTTGTCGTAGAAACTTCAAAAGGGGCTCATTCGATTTGAAATTGAAATTGCTAGATCCCTATTTAATAGTCGAAAGTGATTGGAGGGTAACTAACGCCTCTCTCACGCCCACCATTCCCCCAAACACATCCAATCAAAATTTTGAGATAGACATTTTGTTCAACGCAGTTGAAAGTTCTGAAAATTAGGTGTTTGCCAGCGTTGTCGTAGAAACTTCAAAAAGGACTCATTCAATTGCGAATTGAGAGGGCTAGTGGCCTTATTAATAGTCAAAAACGATCGGAGGGCAAATGCCCCACCCATACCCATTATTTTCCCAAATTTTTCCGATCAACATTTTGATACAGCGATTTTGTTGAACGTAGTTGAAGGGTCCAGAAATTATGTTTTTGAGTATGACGGCCCCCACAGCCCTCAGGGCTAAGGTTGTAAGTTATGCCCTGGGGGCATATAATGTCATAAAGAAAGTTTGGTCGTAAAAACTTCAAAAGAGGCTCTTTCGATTGGAAATTGAGGGGGCTATTGCCCTTTTTAATAGTCGAAAGTAATCAGAGAAAGAATAGCCCCCTCCCCACGCCCATCATTTCCCCAAACACTTCCGATCAACATTTTGATACGGCCATTTTGTTCAACGTAGTTCAAAGGTCTGGATATTATGTCTTTGAGGATGACAACCCTCCCCCCATAGCCCTCAGGACAAGGGTCGTAAGTTATGCCCTTGGGGCATATAACGTTGTTATAAAAAGTTTTGCCGTAAAAGCTTCAAAAAGGGCTCATTCGATTGGAAATTGAAAGGACTAGTGCATTTTTTATTAGTCGAAAGTGATCAGAGGGCAAATGTCTCCTTCCACGCCTATCATTTCCCCAAACACTTCCAATCAAAATTTTGATATAGCCATTTTGTTAAGCCATTTTGTTAGAAATTATGTCTTGGAGGATAACAAATCCCCCCAGCCCTCAGGGCAAGGGTTGTAATTTTCGCCCTGGAAACATATAGGGTTTTTATAGAAAGTTTGGGCATATAAACTTCAAAGGGGGCTCATCGGATTGGTTATCAGACGCTTTAGTACTCTTTTTAAGAGTCATAGTGATCAGAGGGGAGCTACCCTCTCTCCCCTACATACACGTCATATTGTCCCGAAATATGTCTAATAGAAATTTTGATATAGCCATTCTATTCAAAATAGTCTAAATATTATATAACAAGACTTTTGGGGTTGAAACAAACCCCAAAGATTAGGGGCAAGGGTTACAAGTTAGGCCCAGAGGGTATTAAAGGTTTTTATGGAAGGGATGGTTGTTTAACTTCAGAAGAGGCTCAGTCTTTCTCCCTGAAAAAGACTATATTAATATAAAACGAACAGAAATTAATCAAACAAACTTTTTACACAAAATAAGCTTTTAAAAAAAAGTTAAGAACTTCATTAAACCAAAAATGAACAAAAATAGAATCAAATAATCTACCAAGCATACAATTGCTACAAATCAGTATCAATAAATAAATGAAACCCAAAACAAACAGAAATTAAAATAAGTCAAATTCAAAACTAGCAGAAATTAATAAGAGTAGGGTTTTAAACCCTATGCTTAATAAAAGCCAGAATATAATTTGTACTTTACTGAAAAAATTCTTTTAAATGTTTTCACTTTTATAACTTTAAGAAATCAAAAGTTAATTCAGATTTTAAAGAATAAATATGAGCATATGTATATTAAACTGACGATGGACATTTTTTTCAGTAAATTCATTTGAATTTTTTCAGTAAAGTGACTCAGTCAAAATATTTTGACTCGGAACTTGTGATCCTTTGAATGGCTTAAAGATTCGCAGGAAAAGCCAATCAGGTTCTAGAAGGTGGAGTTATTCGATTATCTTTGGATTGATCTGGCTCCCCTCTCTGACATACATTCCACAAAGAAAAGAATTTGCCGCGATAAAGGTGCAACCATTGAATTTAAAACCGACGTTTTACCACATGTTGTTGGGAACTGAGCTCCCTGATCCTCTATAGATGTGGTGTGCTACTGGATGTGATGAAATACCTCCTCACAAATTTTTAAACCTACTTATTAAAAATATCGATGCTTTGAATGTTTAAAATATTAAAACTTTTTTAAAACTTAAAATAGTCAAACAATTTCTCAAGTAAAACCTTTTTCTAAGGATGAATTTGAGACCTAGTGATCTGGTATTGTAATGAATCTAATAGAAGGCTACCTTTCGGTCGAACAAATCGTAAAAGATGTACCCCAAATATTCTTTTTTAAGTTCTTTTTTCCACCTCAGAAATCTAAACTTGACTAAAACTCTATTCATGACCAGGGGTACGGTCAGCTTAAGAGAGGGAAGGGTAAGTTGTGCTTATCTTAAAACTCATTCAAAACTTATAAACAAGACTGACATGGCTCAACATTTTAAAGCATTTTTAAAGTTAAATATTACCTTTCCAGAGTCACAGTTTCTTGGAACATATCTTTTATGCTTAGCACGGTAATGGGTCAAACACATTTTTATAGTATTTATTCTTTTTATCAGAAATAGTATGAAATATAAATGAGTATAGTTATAAAAGATGCTAGTCATAAGAGTATATTCACTAACATTTGCCAGTTTTCCTGTAGCTATTTAAAGAAAAAAAGAAAAAAAAATAAGTAAAAAGAATGCAGATTCTGCCTCCAAAATTTACTGGTATGAGCTTAGTTTTTCCGTATTTCCATGATTTTTAAGAATTCAGAAAATTTGACTCATAGAGCCAGATTTTATGGATTCCATAATCCCGGATTTGATAGAAAAAGTTTTGTTTGTAGGCACCAGCTACTGTTTTGCAGGTAAATTATGCTGATATTAGATATACTAAAACTTTTATTAGATTTTTATTCTGGTTTTGGAGCGTCTGTATTTGGTAGGTCCTGATTTTCTCTTTTCTTTTTTTCTTCTCTTGGAGAACTAGAAATATTGGAACATTTTGCTGATGTTATCTAGTTTTTTCTCATTTGCCGAAGTGAAAACAGTGCAGTTTTCAAAGCTCTATTGAGATCAGCAATTTTCCAAGAACTTGTTGGAACGTGCTTTGAAAGCTTTTCATCTTTTTTATTAGATTATTGAAATTGTTTTACTTTTTCTCATTGCTTGGAATGTTGTTAGTTTTGGTTTTACTTACATTTTCCGCTAATGACTTTGACTTAAAGTATCTTTATACTTTTGAAGAGGAATTAGACTTAATTTCTTGGTTGCGAATTTGATTCCTTATTGCGAGATTTGCAGGTTTGATTAAAAAAAACAAAAAAAACAAAAAAAAACTAGTAAATCTGATACCTTTAGTGCCCTTAGTTTTGTGACATAATTAATAAAACCTTTTGTCTGAAGCATCCAAAAAGCCTGCAAAATCTTGGGCACTTAGAAAAATCTTATTCATTTTTTATATGCTAATATCTTATTATGGATAAAATAAAGCTTAATGACTTTTATATATTTGAATTAGAAAAAAGCAGTTAGCAGTTAATTTTAAATTTCATATCCTTTTGCCCGCATCTATGAAAAATTAAAACAGCATTTTAATTAAAAAATTAAATCAACTATAGTTACTTGCCGATAGTTGATTACCGATTTTAGTGATTGCCTAACTAATTGCAAAAAAAAACAAGGAAAGCGGTTCTCTCTTTCTCTTGATTCTTCAGTGTTTTCTGTTATTTAACTTACATTTTTAACTTAAAAAATGTAAATTAAACCAAAAAGAAAATATTAAAAATTTGTAAATTAAAATGAGAAGAAAAACATATTTTGACAGCTTCTCCGATACCTTCTCAAACGAAATAATAGTATTGTAGCCCCATATTTGGCAATCATTTTCCTGTTAAGATAACGTCAAAGTAAATAAAGCAAAGATTTACTGTAACGAAAATAGGCGTGGCGGACCAACAGCAAATTATTAGCGAATAGCAGAGTAAAACAGCATGGTCACAAAAATATGAATATAATTTAGCTAAAGCGCACCAATTACTTTTTCAATGCTTTGCTACTATTTTAGCATAGCGCATTCCTATTTATCATCCTGAAAAACATGAGTTCAAAACGCAGAAATGGATGAGCAAATATCAGAATGATCAATATAAATTATTTTTCTTACTCCATTCCTACAAAAATGGGAATGCCGAGATTTTCATCTTCCCATTCAAGACCGACATAAAGCAGTCATGTAAAGATCCGCCGTTGCCTATTCTCAAAGACGCTCATAAACATCTATCAATGCCAAATGCGTCCCGAGGCTTTAAATTTGCTTCGCTAGAGACTAGCATTTCTCGACTGATAAATATGTACAAACCGAGAACTATTCCCGGAGCTGAGCGGTTTATTTAATTTTCAGTCTTTCCGCTCCGAAGAATAGCCTTTTTTTTCCTTTTTCTAGTTCAGTAATGTAGCGAATTTGTTTTTAAGGATGATAATTGAAGAGATGGGATGGACCAGAATTAGGATTCAGAGCCAAAAGTGTTATAAATGTGTAATTAAGTAGATTCGTTGGCAGATTTTACTGACGTGATTCACTTAAAGGTAGAAAAAAATTGGGAAAATAGTAGGCTTAAAAGATACACACGACTAAGGGTCTCTGCCAAAACATTTTCAACAGAGGAGGCCTCTGGTTTTGAATGAAAAATGTTTTTTGGAAGAAAAGTGTCAAACTTTCTGAACATCAAAAAATTGCGCGCTTTTTACACGTTTCTGGTCTTCTATGGTGTGGGAGGGGGGCATTGAAAATGTTTACCCTTCCTTGTGGGTGTGCTTACCCCAAACTGCTTTAAAAAGGTTTATCGAAACTCATTTTCTTTAAATTTTACTGTGATAAACCCGAAGTGACTCATGGCATATACCATGAGTCATACGTCTAGCATGAGTCATATGGCATATACTACATAAGCATCTGAGATGAAATCTACCAAATGGCTGCCATGAAACAATGCGCTTTCTGAACGTTTCTTGTCGTCTATCGTGAGGTGGGCAATGAAAATTCCTTCCTTGCTGGTACCCTTGCCCTGTGCTGCGTTAAAAAGGCTTGTTAAAACTTATTCTCGGTGAAACTGACTGTTACAAACTCGAGGTGACACATCGCATGTGGCGCAAATATCTATAATTTGAAAAAGTTCGTAATCTAGCCGCGCTAAAAAAAAAATTATGTAAAATAATTAAAATAAGCGGACTCAAGTGATTTGGGACTCAAGTAAAATAGAGATAACTGTGATTTAAAAATTTTAATTATCCAAAAACAGTCAAGTTACAATGCTTTACTTCCCAGACCTTTTGAAATTGCTCAACTCCAACTTTTTTCCACGAAAATCGGAATTTTTTCAGGATAAGGATTTTTCAGCCTTTTTTATTAGTCATTCTTTTGCGGGAACAATACTTTTCCCCTTTTTTCTTCCGCTAACCAAGGAAGGATTTATTACAAGGAAGAAAAACCAAGGATTATAACCAAGGATGTAATAACCAAGGATTCATTGCAAGGAAGAAAAACCAAGGATTATAACCAAGGATGTAATAACCAAGGATTTATTACAAGGAAGTCATAAGGCACCTCTGTGATTTCAACAAAAAGTATACATCACATGATGACTTTTTTAAGTAACAAACAAATTCGTGCCACAGGAAAGTGGCGTTTTCTGCCAGAAATGTCATTTTGCCCAAAAAAGGTCCAAATGATGGGAAATGCAAATTCTAAGAAGGTTAATAGATTCGTGACGGTCTAAAATCCTCAACTGGAGGCTTTGAGCCCCTCATCTTGAACAAGGAGGAATATCGCTTTTTGGGCTTAATTAATATGTACCGTATTTCATTATTTATTTCTATTTTTTTCTGCCAAGTCTGTCAGCTTACTGCAAGATCACAGAAACATGTTTAATGGCTCATTTAGGTGTTATTGCCTCTCTCTACCTACCTTTTATAAGTTCTTCTTAATAGTCCCATCGTAAACTGCTGCATGGCACCTTTTGGAGTGGAAAGTTTAGGAAGCATCATAAGGACACCACTATAATATACTCGGTTGAAATCGGAGGCTTAAGATTTCCCCTATTGTGTTCTCTCCCTCCCGGGTCCCTTAGTGAGCGAAAACTATAAAATGAATTTTGAAAAAAAACTGCCTAATAAAACCGTCATTTATCTGTTTTCATTTTTCATGGAAATAATTGAATTTCTTATGCGCAAATTCTCAATGATACCGATGACAAACATATCCTTCGGACTTTTTAGTTATGTGACAAAGTTAGACATATGTTGCAGGAAAGTTTAAGGGGGGTAGGAAGGAAAACCTGTAGTTAATGCCGTATTTAAAAAAAATCATATAATTGTCATCGCCTAAATTAAATGAAGATGTTTTTGTAAGATTTAATGTGTACATTAAATATGAAATGAATAAGAACGAGCAAAACAAATTATTTTACAAATCCTTTTTCTTTATTTCGATTTTGTGTTTTCAATCACTTTTCTATATGGGTGTAATGCGCAAAGTAGTGATTTATGTTCGTCTTAACTTTAAAATTTGCTCTCTACTTCCCTAGCAAAGCTTGTTTTCTGAATTAATAAATAATGAACAGTTACTAGTCTAATTAATGGTATTTAGAACTGATAGATAAATAGATTAATATTCATTCACGTAAAATCAACAAACAATAAAAATCAATAAACAACGAGAGAACATACAACATCATTTACTTATAGCTGGGAATGCAGGACAAAAAAAAGAAGAAGCACATATAGAAAAAATCAACAAACAATAAACAACGAGAGAACATACAGCATCATTTACTTATAGCCGGGAATGCAGGACAAAAAAAAAAGAAGAAACAATATAGAAAAAATCAAGCACACACTAAAAGGAAAATGACAGGCTGTCACCCACTTTTGAGTACCCGCCGAAAGCCAAGCTGGAGCAAAGTGCCATGCACGGTAAACAATAAAACACACAATCCTAACTTCGCTCAGGAACATTAACCACGCGTCAGCATTAAGAAAAATGTGAAAATAAATAAAAATATTAATAATAAAAGAGCTATGTTCCAATATCACCTTTGGGAAGCAAGGCAGGGAGTTATATTTGCAGGCATCTTCCCTTGTAATTTTGGTCCAACTGCCTTCCATGTTGTACGTAACATGACACAACATTTTTTTGGGTCCATTTTTAGTCTATTTTTGGTTATTTTTTTTTTAGTCCAACTGCCTTCCATATTGTACGTAACATGACACAACATTTTTTTTCGGTCCATTTTTGGTTAATTGTTTTGGCCCAACTGCTTTCCATATTGTACGTGACATGACACAACATTTTTTTGGTCCATTTTTGGTTAAGTTATTTGGCCCAACTGCCTTCCATATTGTACGTAACATGACACAACATTTTTTTTTTGGTCCATTTTTGGTTAAGTTAGTTGGCCCAACTGCCTGCCATATTGTACGTAACATGACACAACATTTTTTTTTGGTCCATTTTTGGTTAAGTTATTTGGCCCAACTGCCTTCCATATTGTACGTAACATGACACAACATTTATTTTCGGTCCATTTTTGGTTAAGTTATTTGGTCCAACTGCCTTCCATATTGTACGTAACATGACACCACATTTTTTTGGTCCATTTTTGGTTAAGTTATTTGGCCCAACTGCCTTCCATATTGTACGTAACATGACACAACATTTTTTTTTTGGTCCATTTTTGGTTAAGTTTTTTAGTCCAACTGCCTTCCATAATGTACGTAACACGACACAACATTTGAACGTAAGATGTTCAAGTTTATTCCATTGCTCACTGTTCATTCAGCAAAATGGTTTATTGTACTAGCTTTTTAAAAATAGTTTAAGACGTTTAGACTAGGTTTTTAATTAATGAAGGACAAGTCGAAATTTTTTTTGACATAAGATAAATAGACAACTGTTTGGGGACTTAGAAAACATTTTGAGGTAATATAATATTTTTTAACGGTTCAAACTGTGACCAATATAGAGTTGTTTAGACAGTCTTACAGAAATTTCTTGTTGAACTCCGAACTGGAAGATTTTACCAGTATTTTAAGACGCATTTTCACTTAAATTGTTGCAAATACAAGGGTTTTTCAGTTCCCAGAAATGGCTAAGTTTTCTGGCTTTTAGTTACATAAAGATTCTAACTATGCATGAAAGTTTTTTTTATTGTCCAAATTTACTTAAAATTATTAAGTAAATTTATTAGCTAAAAACTAGTTTTGTTAGATAAACTTTAACTAAAATCAACTAGCTAAAAAAGTATTAGCCGAAAGTCCGCGAAATTGTGCTAGACAACGAAATTTGAAAACCAAATATTGGCTGAAAAGTCTTATCAGCTAACTTTATTAGCCAAACTAGCAAAAAAGTAGCTTTGTTAGCCAAATATTAACTAAAAACCAAATAGCTGAAAAAGCTATATAAAAAATAGGCCAACATAATTACCAAGATTAGGAAAAATTGACGGCGAAGATGTGTGACAACGAAATTGGTAAACCGAATATGAGCTTAAAATTTAGGTCTTTACCCAGGAATTTCAATTAGTAAGATAAGTCCTTTTCAGGAATTAAGGATTGTCAACTGTGTAAAAGATCTGTGCTAGTTTTTTCGGGTGAGGTTTGGGGGGAGGGCTCAAAGTGCCTGCAAGCTTCTTCCCCTCTGTGCCACCTTGTACCAGTTGCTTTGCATTTAAGCTGAATAATTCAAATAGATGATGAATGTTTGTTTGCCTGAAACAACTTTGGTTCTTGTAATATTGTAAGACTATATGAGACTCTTTTATTTTATTTTGTGAGCTGAATAGACTCCTGTCAAAGTTGTTCTTTCAATATTGACCTGACTTCCCTATTCAGCTCTCAGGTCATCCAAATAACACGACAGGTCAGGTTCGAAGCTCTCTATTATTGCCTCTATTCATTCTCATCTGAAAAGAGAATGTAATACCCTAATCTTATTTTAGAAATAGTCTTTGAGAACAACCACCACTCTCCTGTTATTAACTTCCCCTTTCGGAATAGCCCATAATAACTTCAAGTTTTGATAATTTCGTGCTTGATTCAAACATTGTTGATTCTATCTGAACTCCGAGACGAAAGTTTTTGTTTACGTCGTGTTAACATACACTTACCTCAAAATGAGTTGGATTAAATTCACTTAGCTCCGTTAGAGTGAATTTACGAAGAAAAATACTAAAAAAATAAGATGAATCCTTTTATTTTCTATGAGACCCATGACCTTTTCTGCAAGATTCTTGACTACCTTTCTCTTTCTCCTTTCTATTCTTTTTCTTTCTCTCCTCTTTCCACCTTTTTCTGCGTGTCCCTCTCTCTACTTCAGTTTCGCTCTCCCCCTCTTTTTTCTTTTCTCTCTCTCTCTCTCTCCGCGTTCCTCCCCGGCTACGTTGAAGTTTAATTAGCTTTCATCATTCGCTTCTGGCATGTGATCTGACGGTGGGATCTTTTATCTTAGCTTTATCAAACTCAGACGTAACATCATTTCTAACCTTAAATATCAATTTCGTTACTCCTAGGCCACGGCTATTGCTAGCAAATTTTATTGATATACGGCAAACTCCAGCACATAAATCAATGAAGCAGGTCTTCGAGTCATTAGTATTTATTCCATTAGACTGCTGAATTCTTTTTCGTGTGAATTCCTTGTTACAGTATGTGCCAACTTACATACAAACATTGTAATTTCCAAAGTGTTTTGCATAATCTGTATAGCCTGTCACTGTTGATGTTTTCTTACATCAAGAAAAACCCTTTTTAAAATGAAAGAGTAAAAAAGAAATTTTGTAAAAAAGGCAAAAAAAAGAAAAAAAAATACCACCAACTGGCAAGATCTATTGATTCCTGTGGTATACTCTCAGTATATTACATTTTAAAGACTATCTTAAAGAGCGGGGCAGCCGTTGAGTGGTCGTTTTAATATTATATATTAAAATGTTTTTAAATATATTTTAAATATATTAAAATGTAATAATAATATTATATATTTTAATATTTAATATCGGCCGTTTTAATATTTAGGATTCTTTCTCTTCCTTTAATTTCCAGCCTCGTTCTTTACTTTCATCTCGAAATAAGTTTTTTATTTTTTATTATTTGTTTCTATTCATTTTCGATATACTTGAATCGCAAGTTTTCATAAATAATTGCACGGGAGACGGATTGCCGCCCCCTTACCTTCAACCCCATTGTCTTTGTGCTAAAGCTTCACCTTTCTATTCTAGTATTTTGGTACCAAGAGTACTCTTTCGAGTCTAATATATTTTCGATTGAGCAAGTGGATATTAAAGTTTGGGGGTGGCGTATGTCATTCATATGTTGGGCCAAGTCAGGTTAGCATTTAAGGTTCACTCTCTCCTGTTATTGAATAATAAAAAAGAAGTTTTCTTACGGAAGTAAATAGCGCAGTTGAAACTTAAAACGTACAAAAAATACGGATTTACCGATTACGCAAGATATATCCACAAAACTAGCTCAAATAAACTGACTATCCTCCTAAAAAAAAACAGAAAAAAACAGGATGCTCTTTTTGGAGCAGACAATTCTATAAATAGCTTGCAGAAAACAAAAACTGATTTACAAGTCTCTCAATAGTCTTTCAGCGAACTTGATATCGATAACTTTTAGTGTACAGTTATGATTGACTAAAAAACTCAAGCAACCTCAGTTTTCAGTGCAAAATTGATTTACTCCCTGTATTTTCACCCTTTTCGGGCAAAAATTGAGGTTTAGTGACACAAAACGATAGAAAATACGATTATGCTATGGTTTGTCAAGATGGGAGGCTCAAAAAACACATAATAGGATTTTCGACGATGCAAAACTATTGGCTAGCTCAGAATTCCCCTTCTTTGGCAATATTACCCTCTTTGGGCAAAATTTGTTGTTTTGTGGCACAAAATAGCAGAAAACGCGACTCTGCTGTAGTGTGTCCAGGTGGGGGATTCGGAACCTCTTTTTAGGGCTCTAGACCATTAACAATCGATTGGCTATCTTATAATTTCCACTCTCTGGCATTTACACCCTCTTTTGGCAAAAATTTATGATTAGCAGAAAATAGCCGAATACGCCTCTCTGCTATGGTTTATTAATGTGCCGAATGACTATCTCATAAGTTCCATTCTCTGGTATTCGGACCTCTTTGGGCAAAAATTGATGTTTGTTGGCACAAAATGACAGAAAATGCTACCCTCTTGTGCTCGATCTGTTTTACTTAGAAAGGGCGCTAGATATTGTGATTTCACTTCAAACGATCCCTCTCCTAACTTTCTAGGACAACTGGTTTGATACGATCACTCCCGGGAAAAAAAAAGAAAAAAGGAAACACGTCAGTGATTCTCATGTAAAAAATCATTTTTCTTGTCGGTTAAGCTACGGGGCTGTAATTCTCCTGTTGAGAGGTTTCGACTATGCTGATTCCAATGATGCATTTTTTTCACTTCTATCCAACACCGTTTTCGATAGATTTCAGGGTCTTTTTCTGGATTACCTTAAGTTTGTTTTCGCGCTTTTACCGTCAAGATTAATCGAAACACTTTTCTTTTCGGAAGAACAAACATTCTTATTTCGAGAGATTAGTCGAAATTTTTTCTCACTACACACTTTTTTTTCAAAATGCGTTTTTTTTTAATAATATGGGGTTTGGTTAGTTCTTCACTAAGTTGCAGCAATTGCTGCAGCCATAATGACTTGTATAAGCAGAAGAAACGAAGGAAATAAGATTATAGTTGCTAGGCACGTGTGCAGAGGGAGGGTGCTTTTGGCCAAATCCTCCCTCCCTCACCCTCAGCCTAACCGATGTATCTTAAGATCGTCAAAATCTGTTTCAATAACAGTCTAATATTTCCGTAGGACTCTTTGTTGTTTTTTTTTTTTTTTTTTTTTTTTTTTTTTCTGAATGTTCGCTCTTTCTCCTCAGAAAAGTTATTCCACCTAAAATAAATTTCGTGACTTTTGGGTCCGGCCCCAAATCCTCCCATTTATTAACATCTTATGTCAAACAATTCTATTTCACCTATTCATCCTTGTATCTATTAAATTGTGGAGTACCAAAAGACTCTGTTCAAGGTCCTTTGGTTTCTTTGCTATATGTCGACACCATGAGGTTTTATCTTCAAAAACTTTATGATACTTCTTTTGCTGATGACGACACAGGAATAACCACTGTATTTAAATAATATACAGTTGAATCATTCCCTATCTCAACCGTTATACAAAGCCTGACCGAGATGCAAGTGCTCTGGAGAACGTATATACATAAGCACATTTGATTTTTTCGCGGGTAGACAAGTCAGATTTCTCTTGAGTGAGAAACTTGGCTTCACCTTTGCAATACTAAATTTTAAAGAATAGTAACAATATGCTCAAAATCTGTCCTTGAGCTTGTGTAAAAATCGACTGAAGTCTTGAGAAGGCTGGAAGTTCTTATGAACCCTAGTTTACTCTTCATCAACGTGACTAAGACATTCCTCATGACCTTCTGTGGAGTAGGAACGTCTGTTGTTTCTACTGGTCTTGTTATGCTATCTGGAAAACCCATGCACCCAGTGAATTGCCTGCGATACTTTGGGCTATTCATTGATTCTAATCTGTCAGAGAAGCACCATAGTGATGCTATTTCTTCCAAAATTGCTAGAGGAGTTGGAATGATAGGAAGACTCCTTCATTTTTTGCCAAAGCGAACTCTACTAATGATATATTATTCAATTATTCGCTCGAATATCTCTTATAGCTGTCTCATCTAGAGCAGCAGTTTTTATGGTAATTTCAAAAGAGTACAAGTCCCGCAAAAAGAAGCGGTGAGGATAATAGGTAAGTATGTTAAAGAAGTGAAGGATACATGTGCTTGTTTAAGGTCATTGGGTTCGCTTAACGTTGGTGAGCTACAAGATTATCAAGTTGCAGTTTTAGTTTTCCAGTTTACAAATAATTTAATCCCAAGCATTTTTGTATGCCATGCTAATAGTGATATTCTTGATTATGAGACGAAATTTAGTGTTAATTTGTGCACAAGAACAGCACACGGTCCGTATTTAGATTACAGTTTCTTGGAACTTCTGCTGAGAATTTGTTACCGATGAGCAATCGTTACTAGGACAGCTGGACATCTTTTAGTTTTTAAGAGCAAAGTAAAAGAGTATCTCTTAAATGACGGGTAATTTGATTTATGTTGGCAGGGAGCCTATTCTAAATGTCGATTTGGATGGTTTGATATGATTGAGGGTAGTAGGGAGGAAAATTGGTAAGAAGGTGGGGTGTCAGGAGGAAGGATGATGGGATGACAGGAAGGTAGGGTGGTAGGGACATTGTAGTATGTGTGTGTTATGGAAATGATATCAAACAGTGGTAACGAACTGTAAGTAAAGAGTGACCCGGCTCAATAGTAACCGAAATTGTAAAAAACGGAATTTTGATACCAATAGATACATAAAACGGAATAGATACATGAAAAGAATCGGATTTTTATGCTGATTTCAAATATATAAGTTTCATCAAGTTTAGCCTGAACAAATTTGCCTTATTTTCGAAAAAGGGGAGACACCCCCCTAAAAGTGATTGAATCTTAATGAAAATCACACCATCAGATTCAGCGTATCAGAAAACCCTACTGTAGAGGTTTCAAGCTCCTATCGGCAAAAATGTGGAATTTTGTATTTTTTGCCAGAAGAAAGATCACGGATGCGTGTTTATTTGTTTGTTTGTTTTTTGTTTTTTCCCCAAGGGTGATCGTATCAATCCAGTGGTCCTAGAATATTGCGAGAGGGCTCATTCAAACGGAAATTAAAAGTTCTAGTGCCGTTTTTAAATGACAAAAAAATGGGAGGACACCTAGGCCCCCTTTCACGTTCAATTTTTCCCAAAGTCACCCGATCAAAGTTTTGAGATAGCCATTTTGTTCAACATAGTAGAAAATCTAATAACTATGTCTTTGAGGATGACTTAATCCCCCACAGTCCCCAGAAGAAGGGCGGCAAGTTATGAACTTTGCCCATTGTTTACATATAGTATTGGTTATTGGTAAGTATACAGACGTTTTCAGGAGGGATTTTTCTGGTGTGTGGGGGGTCTGGGGTTACGTGGGAGGGTCTTTCCATAGAGGATGTTTTAATGGGGGAAGGGACACTTCTATGAAGGGGGCATCGGATTTCCAAGCATTATTTAAAAACGGTCAGAAACTAAAAATATTTTTTCAACGTAAAGTAAGGAGCAACATTAAAACTTAAAACGAAAAGATTTTATTACATATATAAGGGGTTTGCCCCCTAGTCAATACCTCGCTCTTTACGCTAAAGTTTTTTTAGTGCTTTCAAAAGAGCCATCTATTCTTATTAAACGGCCTTTGTGATTCAGGGGTCATTCTTAAAGAATTGGAATAAAATTCGAACTTTAACGTAAAGAGCGAGGTGTTGACTAGGAGGCGAACACCCTCATATACGTAATAGTTTCTGTTCGTTTTGTTTTAATGTTGCTCCTTACTTTCCGTTGAAAAAACTTGTTTTTATTATTTAATTGTTGAAAGTCTCGTTTGCTGTTTGGCTGTTTTGTTCCCTTCTTTTTATTAGTTATGATTCTATTAGAGTTGATAAAACTGACTAGTATCTTGTGCTACACCTTTGTGAAAACATCAGTCTTTTCATAAGTGCAGCATTGATATTTTGTAAAAATGGTTTTTATCTAATTGTGAATAAAGAAACCTAAACCTGTTGCTTGGATGGCTGAAAATCATTTCTACTTTCAAAAATATTTTGATTGAAAATCCCGCTGTTAGTAAATCTCTTCCGTTCTCGTTTCTTAAAATTGCATCCGCATTTGATTTTACGATTGATTACTCACTTGAAAAGTTATTTCCTTCTATCGTTTTGTCCAGTGAACCTAGCCTCGAAAATTTCTTCTTTCTTTTCCTCAAGATGGAAATCTTTTCGAGCAGGACACAAATTCTTCAAACGTCCAAAATCAAGACACATTATTTACAATCCGGAGAGTGGTCAAGTCAAATTTACAATAACCTTTATCGTTAAGTTTATTAAATTTTTTTTTTTCCTGTGGAAGTGTGAAGCGAAGTTGAAACTTAAAACGAACAAAATTATAGCTTCGCCGTCTCTGCAATATATATCTTTAAAACTAGCTTAGGTAGACTGACTTTGGATATTTCTTTATATTTGGAGAATTTTGCAAGACTAGCGATTTGAAATTTGAAAAACACAGAACTCACGCCTAAATACGGGATGTTTTCTTATACATCTATCTTATATAAGATAGATAGATTTAGAGAGATACAGCAAAAGGTTAATCAAACGGTATGTTTATTTCTTGGCTATCTCTTTAAAGACTTTTAGTATCTTATAGCCCCCAGCCCCCAAGACTCGCATCTTTGTACACATATGTAAATGCGACAATGAATAAAACTCCTTAAACTTGACAATGTATGAGAAACATGAGTTTTTTTTTCCAAATTTATCAATATTCGACGTCCTTTGGTGGAAGAAAGGGTCGGTTTAGACCTTCAGAAGACTGAAATTAAGGTTGCTGAGCTTTTCCTGAAGCGTGCATAGGAGATGACATATAGTAAAATGCCATAAATGACACTTGATATATCTGAGGGGGTCTTTGAGGAGGGGTGCATGGTGAATTTGCAGTTTTTGACATAATATAGCTAGGAGGAAAGTGAATACATCAATTGATGCCTTTTTTTCATGCTCTTTCATTGCTCTGTAAGCGTTTCTGCGGGAAATTTCTTTTGAGCCCTTAATGGGGCCCCATAAGTTAAAACAGTCCATAGTAACCATAAGTAAAAAAAACGTTCTTATAAAAAAAAATATATAGGCTTCTAGCTCTTTTTAAAAATCCCTGCAAATTTGTTTTTAAAATAACACCTTATTGTTAAGACTAAGAAAAATAATAATTACTATTCCTAAATCAGTTACAAATAGCAATTTTTTCTCGTTAGACAGCTTTTGTTAGAAACGTCTTTTTAAACTTTTGGTTACTATGGGCTGTTTTGAGCCCTTTAAGAGCTTAAAATGTAATTTTCCCCGGAACTGATTATTGAATTATGAAAAAACATAAAAAAATGGCATTACGTGATATAATCACTATTATCCTAGCTAAATTTTGTTGTAAACTGCAAATTTACCAAGGGTGCATTTTGCATGCAGCATTTAAATCGATGGATTGGTTATCTCAGAGCAATAATGAAAGTAGACTGACTGTTTAATTTATAATTATATTCATTCTTAAAATTTTCGATCTTTCATGTTATTAGGGAGAATATGTTTAAAATAGTAGAGATGCCTTATTGACTCCGAGCGGGAGTCCATATATGGGCATAGAGTCCCTAGGGAGAACACCTGTGCTGTCAGTCCGATGGGGCATCATATATGGGCGTGGAATCCCCAGGGAGAACACGTGGTTAATGGGGTCAATGACCTCTTTCTCCAGGTGTGTTTTGGCCAAGTGCCGGCTAGGGAAGAATGTTATGATGTCAGGAAAGAGTATTTGTTGTTTTTGGCCAAGTGCCCGCTAGGGGAGAATGTTATGATGTCAGGAAATAGTATTTGTTGTTGTTGTATGCTAGGGAAGAATGTTATGATCCAGAAATAGTATTTGTTGTTGTTGTTTTTGGCCAAGTGCCCGCTAGGGAAGAATGTTATGATGTCAGGAAATAGTATTTGTTGTTGTTGTATGCTAGGGAAGAATGTTATGATCCAGAAATAGTATTGGTTGTTGTTGTATGCTCGAGGTAAATGTTATGAGTTTCCAGGAAACCGTTAGATCACGTGTCTCCTTCTCAGCCAATCAGCGAGTCGGTTACATCTCCTTCTAAGTCAATCGGGGGCGGAAATATTAGAAAAAGAGGATTGCAGGTTGGGTTAGTTTAGATTTTTAGTTTATTATCGAGGTTTTCAGTGCCTTTACGTAATTCAGTGTTTGTCTGAAAATAGCGGTCAGTTAATTTTGTCTGCAAATTAGCGATAGACCTAGGGTGGGTTAATTTTCCTAAATTTAGGGGAGGGGGCGTGATTCCGTGATTTTTGTTGGGGAGGGGGTTAGCACTTTTAATAGTGACAAAATAGAAATGAAAAGATAATTGTTTCTTACTTCAGTGTGTAACCATTTCTCTTTGATATTTTAGTGATTTTAGCTATAACAATTTTCCTAAATTTAGGGGAGGGGGCGTGAATCCGTGATTTTTGCTGGGGAGGGGGTTAGCACTTTTAATAGTAACAAAATAGAAATGAAAAGATAATTGTTTCTTACTTCAGTGTCTAACCATTTCTCTTTGATATTTTAGTGATTTTAGCTATAGCATTTGAATAAAAGATAGTAAGATATATTCTTTATTGATATGCCATTCGATTGAATATATCGCAAGATTAACTCAATGAGAGGATGGACCTAGGGATGGCTTAATTTTCCTAAATTTAGGGAGGGGGCGTGAATCCAGGATTTTTGTTGGGGAGGGGGTTAGCACTTTTAATAGTGACAAAATAGAAATGAAAAGATAATTGTTTTTTACCTTAATTGTTTTCGACTTCAGTGTCTAACCATTTCTCTTTGATATTTTAGTGATTTTAGCTATAGCATTTGAATAAAAGGTAGTAAGATATGTTCTTTATTGATATGCCATTCGATTGAATATATCGCAAGATTAACTCAATGAGAGGGTGGACCTAGGGATGGCTTAATTTTCCTAAATTTAGGGGAGGGGGCAATTTTGTATCCAGGATTTTTGTTGGGGAGGGGGTTAGCGCTTTTATTAGTGACAAAATAGAAAATGAAAAGATAATTGTTTTTATCATAATTGTTTTCTACTTCGTTGTGCGAACCATTTCTCTTTGACATTTTAGCGATTTTAACTATAGCATTTGAATAAAAGGTAGTAAGATATATTCTTTATTGATCTGGCATGCCGCTTGAATAAAAAACTGAACGTTCGTATAATAATGCATTGAGTTATTTCTGAGAAAAGTTGAATTTATTATAATCAAACTATGATTTTCAGAGTTTAGGTTGCTTTCGACAAAGATTCTCTTTACATATGGCAAATTTCCACAAGGTGATTGATCCATGGTCCTTCCAAATGTGATAGAAGCTACTACACCCTGCTTCAATCTCTTTTTACGTATTCAAACTGAATGTTCGTATAACAATGCTTTGAGTTATTCCTCAGAAAATTGACCCCTCCAAATATTTACTCAGAGGAGCGGTTGCTGAAATGTAAAACGTTACTTATTTGCCAATCATTTTCACAGTTTTCAAGTTGAGATCTTTGAACACACTCCCTCCTTCTCAGTTTATTCTATGAAAGTGAGCTGTATTTGTTAGAGTTTCAAAAACATTACATATTTTTAATTTAAGCACTTTTTTTTTCAGATATAATAATGTTTGGTGTGATTGACACAGAATATATTGGTCTGAAATATTCCTCAACTGGCATTATTTTCGAAGCAGCTTTCTTACTCCTAGACAATCAACGACGTGAAATTCATTGCTATAAATGGAACATCAGATACAATATGTATAAGTACGAGAAAAACAGATGGAGTCCAACACTAAATTTTATAAATCGAAATGGCTTTTACGCTAAAACCATACGACCACATAATGAAAATGGCTATGAAATAAAACATGTACAAGAGGAAATTCAGGAAATATGCAGTTTTTTCGGTGTGCAAGCTGTTTATGTTAAGGGAAACGTGCCAACTGATAAACTCTTACTAGAAAAATGTGATAAAAACATAGCATTATTCAATTTAGAAGACTTCAAATGTGAGAAATACCTGCATTCAGTCCATGACCCAGAAGATGAAGTTAGATATTTCGCTCAATGGATACCGGAAAAGATACCTGACATGGAAAAATGCATCAGATATCCAAAGTCCTAAACTTGCTCCTCCTCATATCAAATGGATTAAGCTTCTTTTTTTTTTAAATATGTCATTATTTTTTTTCAAATGTTTTTAAATATGTTTAAGCAATAAATATCTTAAGCCTCAACCGTTTTTATTCTTTAGAATAGTCCATCGCCATGAAAATTATACTTTCAGATTCAACATGTCAGGGAACACACTTTCAAGTTCAGCATGTTGGAGAACCCTAAATAGTCACCCCTAAAAAGGTAAGTTAACCCTAAAAGGTTAAAGAATTTCCCTGAAATTACACTTTCAGATCCAACAGGTCAGGGAACAAACTTTCAGGTTCAGCATGTAGGAGAACCCTAAATGCTCATCCTTAAAAAAGGTAAGTTAACCCTAAACGCTTAAAGAATTTCTCTGAAATCACACTTTCAGGTTCAGCATATAGGAGAACCCTAAATGCTCATCCCTAAAAAAGGTAAGTTAACCCTAAACGCTTAAAGAATTTCTCTGAAATCACACTTTCAGGTTAGGTTAGGTAGGACCCCGACCCTCACTACCCCAACCCCGAAGTAACCCCCCGGCCCCAAAGGCCCCGGGTGTTGTCTGAAACCTATGATTTGGGATGGTTAATTTGCTATTTTTGACTTTTCTGAGCTAGGTTTCTTAGCCTTTCATAGGTGTGTGTTGACTGAAACTTATGATTTGGGATATGTAATCTGATATTTCCGACTTTTTATAACCAGATTTCTTAGTCTTTCGTAGGTGTGTGTTGTCTGAAACCTATGATTTGGGATGTGTAGTTTGCTATTTTTGACTTTTCTGAGCTGGATTTCTTAGTCTTTCATAGGTGTGTGGTGTCTGAAACCTATGATTTGGGATGGTTAATTTGCTATTTTTGACTTTTCTGAGCTAGATTTCTTAGCCTTTCATAGGTGTTTGCTTTCAGAAAATTATGATTTGGGAGGTGTAGTTTGCTTTTTGGACTTTTCAGAGCTAGGATTCTTAGTCACTCATAAGTGTTTGTTGTCTGAAACTTCGAGTTTGGGATGAGTAGTTGGCTATTTCAGACTTTTCTGAGCTTAGTTATACGCGCGCGTACGTAGGCTAACCTAGCCTAACCTAACTTAACCTAACCTAACTTAATCTAACCTAACCTAACCTAATCATACACCTAACTTTTGCATGTCTCTCACCTAACCTAAGCTAACCTAAGTGAAGCTTACGTAGGCTAACCTAACCTAACCTAATCTAACCTAACTTAATCTAGTCTAACCTAAGCTAACCATACTCGCCGGAAAAGGTTAGGTTAACTTATCACGAGCACTCATGATAAGTTAACCTAACCTAACTTAAACATGTAGAAATGTTTCTATTTATTTATTAATATTTATTTATACCTAACCTAACCTATTGTTTTGAAGGTTAGATGAACGAGTTTGAACGATTGTCTTTAATAATAGAACGAGTCACTCATTTTCTAATTTAAAAATTTGATTGGTAAATCCATAAGACAAAGGAGCTAAAATTTAATTTAAAATTAGAAAAGAACTTTAAATTTGTCATCTCTTTGTGAAAAAAAAACAGAACTGAAGTGGAGTCTTTTTATTTTCTTGGAAAAATTAGAAGAGAACTTTGAATTTTTTATGTCTTTGAGGAATTAAGAACTGAAGTGGAAGCTTTTTTCATTTTCATTGGTAAAATTCAGAATTGAGCTAACTTTTTTCACTTCTTTAAGAAAATTCAGAAGAGAACTTGAACATTTTGCACTTCTTCGAGAAAACTCAGAATTAAAATGATGCTCCTTATCTTCATGTCGAATATTGAAATCAATGTATAACTTTTTCTATCTTCTATGAAAAATTTGGAACAGAACTTTAAATTTTTCATCTCTTTGAGAAAAATCAGAACTGAATTTAAGAAAAATTATAAATAAAGTGAAACTTTTGATCTTCATGGAAAACAATCGCAGTCATAGTATTACTTTTTCTATCTTCCATCTAAAAATTTAGAATAGAACTTTAAATTTCTTTATTTCTTTGGGGAACTTAAAACTGAAGTGGAAGATTTTTATTTTCTCTGGAGAAATTAGAATTGAAGTGTGTTCTTTGGTAAAGTTCAGAAGAGAACTTGAACTTTTCTTCACTTCGTTGAGAAAATTTTAAATTGAACTAGAACTTTTTATCTTCCGTGAAAATAATCACAAGTATGGTATTAATTTTTCTATCTCCCACCGAAAAATTTAGAATTGAACTTTAAATTTCTTTATGTCATTGTGAAATAAAGAAGTGAAGTGGAAGATTTTTGTTTTCTCTGGAGAAATTAGAATTGAAGTGTGTTCTTTGGTAAAGTTCAGAAGAGAACTTGAACTTTCCTTGACTTCGTTGAGAAAATTTTAAATTGAACTAGAACTTTTTATCTTCCGTGAAAATATTCACAAGTATGGTATTACTTTTTCTATCTTCCACCGAAAAATTTAGAATTGAACTTTAAATTTCTTTATGTCTTTGTGAAATAAAGAACTGTTCATCTCTTTGAGAAAGGTCGGAATTGAATTTAAGAAAATTTAGAATTAAAGTGAAACTTTTTATCTTCATGGAAAATAATCACAATCATAGTATAACTTTTCCTATCTTCTACGGAAAAATTTAGAAGTGTCCAACTCAGAAAAGCCCGAAATAGTAATTTACATATCCCAAATCATAATTTTCTGAAAGCACACACCAATGAAAGGCTAAGAAATCTAGCTCAGAAAAGCCTGAAATAGCAAACTACTCATCCCAAACTATTGGTTTCAGACAACAAACACCTATGATGGACTAAGAATCCTAGCTCTGAAAAGTCCAAATAGCAAACTACACATCCCAAATCATAATTTTCTGACAACACACACCTATGAAAGGCTAAGAAACCTAGCTAATAAAAGCCGGAAATAGCAAATTAACCATCCCAAATCATAAGTTTCAGACAGCACTCACCTATGAACGGCTAAGAAATCCAGCTCTGAAAGGTCAAAAAATAGCAACCCACACATCCCAAATCATAGGTTTCAGACAACACACACCTATAAAAGACTAAGAAATCCAACTCAGAAAAGCCCGAAATAGTAATTTATATATCCCAATCATAGGTTTCAGACAGCACTCACCTATGAACGGCTAAGAAACCTAGCTCAGAAATGTCAAAAATAGCAAACTAGTCATCCCAAACTATAGGTTTCAGACAACAAACACCTATGAAAGGCTAAGAAATCCAGCTCAGAAAAGTCAAAAGTAGCAATCCACCCATCCCAAATCATAGGTTTCAGACATCACACACCAACGAAAGACTAAGAAATCTAGCTTATAAAAGCCCGAAATAGTAATTTACATATCCCAGATCATAGGTTTCAGACAACATTCGCCTATGAAAGACTAAGAAACCTTAGCTCAGAAAAGCCTGAAATAGCAAACTACTCATCCCAAACTAGAAGTTTCAGACAACAAACGCCTACGATGGACTAAGAATCATAGCTCTGAAAAGTCCAAATAGCAAACTACACATCCCAAATATTAATTTTCTGACAACACATACCTATGAAAGGCTAAGAAATCTAGCTCAGAAAAGACAAAAATAGCAAACCACTCATCCCAATCATAGGTTTCAGACAACACACACCTATGAAAGGCTAATAAATCCAGCTCAGAAAAGTCAAAAATAGCAAACTACATATCCCAAATCATAGGTTTCAGTCAACACACACCAACGAAAGACTAAGAAACCTAGCTCAGAAAAGTCAAAAATAGCAAACTACTCATCCCAAACTATTGGTTTCAGACAACATTCACCTAAGAAATACTAGGAAACCTTAGCTCAGAAAAGCCTGAAATAGCAAACTACACATCCCAAATCATAATTTCTTGACAACACATACCTATGAAAGGCTAAGAAACCTAGATCAGAAAAGTCAAAAATAGCAAACTACACATCCCAAATCATAGGTTTCAGTCAACACACACCTACGAAAGGCTCAGAAATCCAGCTCAGAAAAGTCCAAAAAGCAAACCACTCATCCCAAATCATAGGTTTCAGACACCACACACCTATGAAAGACTAAGAAATCCAACTCAGAAAAGCCCGAAATAGTAATTTACATATCCCAAATCATAAGTTTCAGACAACATTCACCTACGAAATACTAAGAAACTTTAGCTCAGAAAAGTCTGAAATAGCCAACTACTCATCCCAAACTCGAAGTTTCAGACAACAAACACCTATGAGTGACTAAGAATCCTAGCTCTGAAAAGTCCAAAAAGCAAACTACACCTCCCAAATCATAATTTTCTGAAAGCACAAACCTATGAAAGGCTAAGAAATCTAGCTCAGAAAAGTCAAAAATAGCAAATTAACCATCCCAAATCATAGGTTTCAGTCAACACACACCTACCAAAGGCTAAGAAATCCAGCTCAGAAAAGTCAAAAAATAGCAACCCACACATCCCAAATCATAGGTTTCAGACACCACACACCTACGAAAGACTAAGAAATCTGGTTATGAAAAGTCGGAAATATCAAATTACATATCCCAAATCATAAGTTTCAGTCAACACACACCTATGAAAGGCTAAGAAACCTAGCTCAGAAAAGTCAAAAATAGCAAATTAACCATCCCAAATCATAGGTTTCAGACAACACCCGGGGGCCTATGGGGCCGGGGGGTTACTTCGGGGTTGGGGTAGTGAGGGTCGGGGTCCTACCTAACCTAACCTGAAAGTGTGATTTCAGAGAAATTCTTTAAGCGTTTAGGGTTAACTTACCTTTTTTAGGGATGAGCACTTAGGGTTCTCCTATATGCTGAACCTGAAAGTATGATTTCAGAGAAATTCTTTAAGCGTTTAGGGTTAACTTACCTTTTTTAAGGATGAGCATTTAGGGTTCTCCTACATGCTGAACCTGAAAGTTTGTTCCCTGACCTGTTGGATCTGAAAGTGTAATTTCAGGGAAATTCTTTAACCTTTTAGGGTTAACTTACCTTTTTAGGGGTGACTATTTAGGGTTCCCCAACATGCTGAACTTGAAAGTGTGTTCCCTGACATGTTGAATCTGAAAGTATAATTTTCATGGCGATGGACTATTCTAAAGAATAAAAACGGTTGAGGCTTAAGATATTTATTGCTTAAACATATTTAAAAACATTTGAAAAAAATAATGACATATTTAAAAAAAAAGAAAAAAAAGAAGCTTAATCCATTTGATATGAGGAGGAGCAAGTTTAGGACTTTGGATATCTGATGCATTTTTCCATGTCAGGTATCTTTTCCGGTATCCATTGAGCGAAATATCTAACTTCATCTTCTGGGTCATGGACTGAATGCAGGTATTTCTCACATTTGAAGTCTTCCAAATTGAATAATGCTATGTTTTTATCACATTTTTCTAGTAAGAGTTTATCAGTTGGCACGTTTCCCTTAACATAAACAGCTTGCACACCGAAAAAACTGCATATTTCCTGAATTTCCTCTTGTACATGTTTTATTTCATAGCCATTTTCATTATGTGGTCGCATGGTTTTAGCGTAAAAGCCATTTCGATTTATAAAATTTAGTGTTGGACTCCATCTGTTTTTCTCGTACTTATACATATTGTATCTGATGTTCCATTTATAACAATGAATTTCACGTCGTTGATTGTCTAGGAGTAAGAAAGCTGCTTCGAAAATAATGCCAGTTGAGGAATATTTCAGACCAATATATTCTGTGTCAATCACACCAAACATTATTATATCTGAAAAAAAAGTGCTTAAATTAAATAAATATGTAATGTTTCTGAAACTCTAACAAATACAGCTCACTTTCATAGAATAAACTGAGAAGGAGGGAGTGTGTTCAAAGATCTCAACTTGAAAACTGTGAAAATGATTGGCAAATAAGTAACGTTTTACATTTCAGCAACCGATCCTCTGAGTAAATATTTCGAGGGGTCAATTTTCTGAGGAATAACTCAAAGCATTGTTATACGAACATTCAGTTTGAATACGTAAAAAGAGATTGAAGCAGGGTGTAGTAGCTTCTATCACATTTGGAAGGACCATGGATCAATCACCTTGTGGAAATTTGCCATATGTAAAGAGAAATCTTTGTCGAAAGCAACCTAAACTCTGAAAATCATAGTTTGATTATAATAAATTCAACTTTCTCAGAAATAACTCAATGCATTATTATACGAACGTTCAGTTTTTTATTCAAGCGCATGCCAGATCAATAAAGAATATATCTTACTACCTTTTATTCAAATGCTATAGTTAAAATCGCTAAAATGTCAAAGAGAAATGGTTCGCACAACGAAGTAGAAAACAATTATGATAAAAACAATTATCTTTTCATTTTCTATTTTGTCACTAATAAAAGCGCTAACCCCCTCCCCAACAAAAATCCTGGATACAAAATTGCCCCCCTCCCTAAATTTAGGAAAATTAAGCCATCCCTAGGTCCACCCTCTCATTGAGTTAATCTTGCGATATGTTCAATCGAAAGGCATATCAATAAAGAATATATCTTACTACCTTTTATTCAAATGCTATAGCTAAAATCACTAAAATATCAAAGAGAAATGGTTAGACACTGAAGTCGAAAACAATTAAGGTAAAAAACAATTATCTTTTCATTTCTATTTTGTCACTATTAAAAGTGCTAACCCCCTCCTCAACAAAAATCCTGGATTCACGCCCCCCTCCCCTAAATTTAGGAAAATTAAGCCATCCCTAGGTCCATCCTCTCATTGAGTTAATCTTGCGATATATTCAATCGAATGGCATATCAATAAAGAATATATCTTACTATCTTTTATTCAAATGCTATAGCTAAAATCACTAAAATATCAAAGAGAAATGGTTAGACACTGAAGTAAGAAACAATTATCTTTCATTTCTATTTTGTCACTATTAAAAGTGCTAACCCCCTCCCCAGCAAAAATCACGGATTCACGCCCCCTCCCCTAAATTTAGGAAAATTGTTATAGCTAAAATCACTAAAATATCAAAGAGAAATGGTTAGACACTGAAGTAAGAAACAATTATCTTTTCATTTCTATTTTGTCACTATTAAAAGTGCTAACCCCCTCCCCAACAAAAATTACGGATTCACGCCCCTCCCCTAAATTTAGGAAAATTAACCCACCCTAGGTCTATCGCTAATTTGCAGACAAAATTAGCTGACCGCTATTTTCAGACAAACACTGAATTACGTAAAGGCACTGAAAAACTCGATAATAAACTAAAAATCTAAAATAACCCAACCTGCAATCCTCTTTTTCTAATATTTCTGCCCCCGATTGACTTAGAAGGAGATGTAACCGACTCGCTGATTGGCTGAGAAGGAGACACGTGATCTAACGGTTTCCTGGAAACTCATAACATTTACCTCGAGCATACAACAACAACCAATACTATTTCTGGATCATAACATTCTTCCCTAGCATACAACAACAACAAATACTATTTCCTGACATCATAACATTCTTCCCTAGCGGGCACTTGGCCAAAAACAACAACAACAAATACTATTACTGGATCATAACATTCTTCCCTAGCATACAACAACAACAAATACTATTTCCTGACATCATAACATTCTCCCCTAGCGGGCACTTGGCCAAAAACAACAAATACTCTTTCCTGACATCATAACATTCTTCCCTAGCCGGCACTTGGCCAAAACACACCTGGAGAAAGAGGCCATTGACCCCATTAACCACGTGTTCTCCCTGGGGATTCCATGCCCATATATGATGCCCCGTCGGACTGACAGCACAGGTGTTCTCCCTAGGGACTCTATGCCCATATATGGACTCCCGCTCGGAGTCAATAAGGCATCTCTACTTAAAATATATTTTGTTTTGAAAACGGCGCAGATGGTCTTTAGAAGGCTGAGGGCCGTTAGTCTTACATCTGTTTGTGGTAATTCTGTCCGTTTTGAGTTTTGACTTAATTTTTCTTTTCAATTTCTGTTCACTTTGCTTTCTATTTATTCATTGGGAGTGAATTCTGTTCATTTAAGTTTCAGTTATTATTTGACTTTATTTCTGCTCGTCTGGTTCAATGTAGCTCTACTGTTCTTCGAAAAAATTCTTTATGGAAAAGATTGTTTTTGTTAATATCTGTTCGTTTTTAATTGACGTTGTTTTTCATCGGTTAAAAGAAGGGAAATTTGTAAACTTTTTGTGTGTTTTTATTCTTAAAAGTTGGGATGCTATTCATATACTGGACACATTGTCGCAACAAAGTCTAATCATAGTCTAGGGAAAGTAGTGGCGGCTTTAGCCTCTTCTATTTAGTTATACTTACAGTAAGTATTAAGTATTATTATACAAGTATTACAGTAAAGAAGTAACTTTTTGGAAACTACACCCTCTACTTTATTTTAATAAAGATGAAATTAGAAAAATTACAAAGTGATTTAAATATATTCTAAGACCACACTGGCTATATATGACGTATGAAACAAAGAAAAGAAAGGATATAATAAATGAAAAATAATTAAAATCAAATAGGTGAGAAAAACAAGGATTTTGTCAGCCAGTAGCAAAATATGAAAGCGAAAAACAAGGAAATATTTCGACAAGGACCTCCGCCAAGTCGTCCTTAGTGCTCATAAAAAACAATAACAAATTCTAACCTTTTGAAGTGAACTCATACAAGAAGAGAAAAGATACCTTTTGAAGAGAGAAAGGTTCTTATTCTGTATTCAAATGGCTTCACAGGAAGACTAAAGAAGTTATAACTCTTGAGGATTATCAAGCTATTGAAAAGTGTTCCCTTGAATACCGACCTGAAACTGGGGCATATACTGACAAACACATAGACGATTGCTGGGTCTGGGGTGAGGGAATAGTAACTATCAACATACTGGGGGATTCCTATCCAACATTTACAAAATATGAAGGTAGTCACGATAAATATAATTTGAAGTATGTCGGTTTCAAGAGTAAATACAGTGTTGTCAATAGCATTGCGATTAAGCTTCCAATACATGTGAATTCCTTGATGGTTTTATGTGGTGAAGCTAAGTATATATGGGAACATGCTGTGACTCCAAGTGATATAAACAACCTTTCACCTATTTGATTTTATTTATTTTCATTTATCATATCCTTTCTTTTCTTTGTTTCATACTACAAAATGATTATAAATGTAGGATTATTTATTGGAAATTTTCATCCTGGGCAAGTGCCCCCTCAACCCCCTCCTCTAAAGCCCCCTGTGGGGAAAGGGGTGTTGGAAAATTTGTGAGAAACACAAGCCTAAATGTGTTTTAAAGACGTTTGAAATGAAGAGATGTCTGATGATTCTTTTCCGAATTATTTCCCGTTAGTCGAAGGAAAAATAAAGTCTCTTTGTTGAAAGGGGTCGACATAAATATGAGCCAAAGTTGAGGCTGGACCGTTAATTGGATGACGCTTGTTAGTAAATTTGGTCAAAGTGGAGCTGCTTTCACTGTTAAGATTGTATTCACTTTCTGTTATTGTTTTACTATGAGAAGGCGTGGATGGGAATCAAATCCCTTTTCCATACCTTCTTCTTCTTGTTCCACTTTCTGTTGCTTTTTTTTTAAAGTTAGTTCTCAGCCAAAGAAAGAAAGTAAGGAGCTCTGCCCTTTCTTGGTTTTATTAGCCTGTTATAATCAAACAAATTTGATACAAATTATATTTTTGATAAGGATATAAAACACATCGAAGTTGAGAGCTAGACAAAGTTATTTTTTACGGAACTGGTTAAGAAACCGAAAGTTTGACCTAACCTAACCTACAAAATACTTGATTTTCAATTCAAACCGTTTTCCTACCGTTTCTAGTTTTTCAAATGCCGTCGACAAAAATAGCGCTGAATTTTGCGACTCGAAACTGCCGTCGACAATTCAGGGTATATTCCAAATTCAGGGTATATATTTGCACATTAGGGGGTTGGGGGTTATAAAGTTCATGGTAAATTTTAAATTGGGCCAAATAATTAAGCTAGGATCAAAGTGAAAACATCATTTGATGCTTTTTTATGCTCTTTCATAATTCATATGAAATACCTTCGGGGCCCCTTTTAGGGCTCAAGATGCAATTTGCGACAGAAACGATTATTGCATTATGAAAAAGCTTAAAAAAAGGTATCTAATGATGTGTTCACTTTCATCCTAGCTAAATTATAGGGCCACCTAGAAATTTAACCTTTTTTTTAAGTAGCAAAAAAGATTTTTACCACATCAAAATTGCGTTTTCTGCTATTTTATGGTGTGAAATTACAATTTTAGCCCAAAGGGTGCTAAAAATTAACTGGGCGGAAATTCTGGGATAGCCTACCGATTTAAAATTACCGAAAAATTAAATGTTGCCTGTCCAGTTTCAGAAGCAGTGGTGCACCCCTTTGCGGAGTTTCTTCAGTTCCTAAGGATGCGTGTGATTCATAAACATTTCAAGTAACAACATCAACGTCTGGTCTACTTGGGTCATTAGGAGTTATCTAAGAGATCGTGTTCTCCTGGAAGTACTCGATGGGTTTGCTTTGGGTACATGCCTAGTAAAGGTTGTCTAGTAAATCTCTAGTCATGTAGCATTCTGGAAACCACGCTTTTCCCTGTGTGTGTCAGTGACTTCGAGGACGATCTCCTTTTATCCTCTACACCATTTTTTTGGCGATTACCGTCTCAGAAACTGTCCATATACATGATAGCCCTTTATAAGCTTCCCTATACCTACAATTTCATCTCCTGGTGATATTAAATAAAAAAAAAACAAAGTTTTTTTTAACTGAAAGTAAGGAGCGACATTAAAACTTAAAACGGACAGAAATTATTCCGTATATGAAAGGGGCTGCCCCATCCTCAGCGCCTCGCTCTTTACGCTAAAGTTTTTTATTGTTTAAAAAAAAAAATAGAGTTGTAAGAAAGTCAAACTTTAGCGTAAAGAGCGAGGCGCTGAGGAGGGGACAGCCCCTTTCATATACGGAATAATTTCTGTTCGTTTTAAGTTTTAATGTCGCTCCTTACTTTCAGTTAAAAAAAAACTTGTTTTTTTATTTAATTTTTTAATGTTTTTGAATTAATGCAGGTTTTGATTTTGGCTCACCGTACATGAATAATTAAAACAAAATTTGCATATTAATTTTACTTTTATTTGGTTAAATGGTTTTCTCGAAACTTGTTGAATTTTATTTACGAACGTTTTTATTAGTAATAAATATACATAACTTACGAATTAACTTACGTATCGAACTTCTATATTCATATATATTTAATACGTATATTAGGGGTTTTTCCCCTAGTCAATACCTTGCTCTTTAAGCTAAAGTTCGAATTTTGTTCCAATTCTTTAAAAATTACCCCTTAATCACAAAGGCCATTAATTCGAATAAATAGCTCTTATGAAAGTACTAAAAAAATTTTGGCTTAAAGAGCGATGTATTGACTAGGGGGTGAAGCAAATCATATAGCTAATATTTTCTGTTCGTTTTAAGTTTTGATGTTGCTCCTTACTTTCAGTTGAAAAACTTGTTTTTTTATATTTAATTTCTGATTTTTTTTAAATAATGCTGGGGAGTCCAGCGCCCCCTTCATAGCAATGTCCCTTCCCCCATGAAAACTTCCTTCATGGAAAGATCCTCCCACATAACCCCCGACCCACTCCACCCCCCACTACCAAAAAAAATTCCCCCTGAAAACGTCTGTATACTTCCCATTAACCAATGCTATATGTTAACATTGGGTAAAGTTCATAACTTTCAGCCCTCCCCCCGGGGGCTTTGGGGGATTAAGTCGTCCTAAAAGACATAGTTATCACATTTTCGACCATACTAAACAAAATGGCTATCTCAAAATTTTGATCGGGTGACTCTGGGAAAAAAATGAGCCTAGGAGGGGGCCTAGTTGCCCTCCATTTTTTCGGTCACTTAAAAAGGGCACTAGAACTTTTAATTTCCGTTTCAATGAGCCCTCCTACGATATTCTAGGACCACTGGGTCAATACGATTACCCATGGGAAAAGAAAGAAAAAAAAAACAAACAAAAAAAACAATAAACACGCATCCGTGATCTTTCTTCTGGCAAAAAATGGAAAATTCCACATTTTTGTAGATAGGAGCTTGAAACCTCTACAATAGGGTTCTCTGATACGCTGACTATGATGGTGTGATTTTCATTAAGGTTCTATAACTTTTAGGGGGCCTTTTCCCCTTTTTTCGAAAATAAGCCAAATTTTCTCAGGCGCGTAACTTTTGATGGGTAAGATTGAACTTGATGAAACTTATATATTTGAAATCACAATTAAAATTTGATTCTTTTGATGTATCTATTGGTATCAAAATTCCGTTTTTTAGACTTTCGGTTACCATTGAGCCGGGTCGCTCCTTACTTACAGTTCGTTACCACGAACTGTTTGATAAAAGCGGCCTGATATCTGGATGGTCAATTTCAATGTACGCGAAACTAAGGAGTTAATAATCATTCGATAAAAAGCCTCATGTTTACATCCCGACTTAGTGTTCAAAGGGGAATATCAAGAGAGTTGAAAAACTTAAATTCTTGAAAATTGCTTTCTCTTCAGAACTCTTCTGGGATGTACGGTTCGATTGGGTCCAATTTTCCTGTGCGAGTAATCTGGGTGCAATTCCTTGTTTTAAGGACCTGCTACCCTTCAGCTTCATTTTCCCTCTATACAAGTCACGTACTAGATTTATTAAAGAACACGGATGTCGTCTTTTTGCTGTATGCATACAGGCCCCACCCAAGAGGATCAAAAATTGGCCCTCAAGGGCGAGTTTTAGCACCGATTGGACGCTTTTACAACCTCTAAATGAGAGATTTGACGTAGCATCAATGGTGGGTTTCTGTAAGTACATCCATCATCCTCCCTCCATCAAGCTATCTCTACTTATACAGCCGCATGTCAAACAAATACAGCAAACACGCTGAAACGAGATACGATTGAACCATAGGCAGCACGCTAGCGCTGCCTAAGTAAAGAACGATGTAGGCACAATGTGTTTTTTTCCTCCATACCCGGGCACTTCGTATCAAAGAAGTTGCCGTAGAAACGTCGAAAAGGGCTCATTCGATTGGAAATTGGAGTAGCTAGTGCCCTTTTTAATAATCGAAAGTGATTGGAGGGCAATTAGTCCGCCCCCGCCCATCATTCCCCCATACAAATCCAATCAAAATTTTGAGATAGCCATTTTGTTCAGCGTAGTTGATTTCCAAACGGAAAATATCTTTTTGAGGAGGACACTCCCCCACAACCCTCGGGGCAAGGGTTTTAAGTTATGTCCTGAGGGCATATAAGATCAATGTTGACACAATATACAGTTTATTATTTTTTTTGTTTAAACCAGGGCACTTCATATAGAAGGGGACGTCGTAGAGACTCCAAAAGGGGTTCATTCGATTGGAAATCGAGAGTTCTAGTGCCCTTTTTAATAGTCGAAATTGATTGGAGGGCACCTAGCCCCCCCTCCTCACGCCAATCATTCCCCCAAACACATCCGTTCGAAATTTTGAGATAGCCATTTTGTTCAGCGTAGTTGATTTCCAGATAGAAAATGTGTTTTTGAGGAGGACACTCCCTAACAACCCTCAGGGCAAGGGTTTTAAGTTATGCCCTGGGGGCATAGAAGGTTTTTATAGAAGGCGTTGTCGTAAAAACTTCAAAACCGCCTCATTCGATTAGAAATTCAAAGGGCTAGTGCCCTTTTTAATAGTCGAAAGTGATTGGAGGTAAACTAGGCCCCCCCACGCCCATCATTCCCCCAAACACATCCAATCAAAATTGTGAGATAGCCATTTTGTTCAGCGTAGTTGATTTCCAGATAGAAAATGTGTTTTTGAGGAGGACACTCCCCCACAACCCTCAGGGCAAGGGTTTTAAGTTATGACCTGGGGCACATAAGGTTTTTATTGAAGGCGTTGTCGTAGAAACTTCAAAACAGGCTCATTCAATTGGAAATTCAAAGGGCTTATGCCCTTTTTAATAGTCAAAAGTGATTGGAGGGCAACTAGCCCCCCCCCCCCCTACACCTATCTTTCCCCTAAGCACATCCAATCAAAATTGTGGGATAGCCATTTTGTTCAACGTAGTCGATTTCCAGATAGAAAATAGGTTTTTTGAGGAGGACACTCCCCCACAACCCTCAGGGCAAGGGTTTTAAGTTATGCCCTGGGGGCAAATAAGGCTTTTATAGAAGGCGTTGTCGTAGAAACTTCAAAACAAGCTCATTCGATTGGATATTCAAAGGGCTAGTGCCTTTTTAATAGTCGAAAGTGGTTGGAGGGCAACTAGACCCCCCAGGCCCATAATTCCTCCAAACACATCCAATCAAAATTTTGAGATAGGTATTTTGTCGGCGTAGCTGATTTCCAGATAGAAAATATCTTTTGAGGAGGACACTCCCCCACAACCTTCGGGGCAAGGGTTTTAAGTTATGCCCTGGGGGCATGTAAGGCTTTTATAGCAGGCGTTGTCGTAGAATCTTAAAAACAGGCTCATTCGATTGGAAATTCAAAGGGCTAAGGCCCTTTTTAATAGTCGAAAGTGATTGGAGGGCAACTAGCCCCCCCAGGCCCATCATTCCCCCAAACACATCCAATCAAAATTTTGATATAGGTATTTTGTCAGCTTAGCTGATTTCCAGATAGAAAATATCTTTTGAGGAGGACACTCCCCCACAACCTTCGGGGCAAGGGTTTTAAGTTATGCCCTGGGGGCATATAAGGTTTTTATAGAAGGCGTTGTCGTAGAAACTTCAAAACAGGCTCATTCGATTGGAAATTCAAAGAGCTAGTGCCTTTTTTAATAGTCGAAAGTGATTGGAGGGCAACGAGACCCCCTCCCCCAAGCCCATCATTCCCCCAAACACATCCAATCAAAATTTTGAGATAGCCAGTTTGTTCAGCGTAGTTGATTTCCTGATAGAAAATGTGTTTTTGAGGAGGACACTGCCCCACAATCTTCAGGGCAAGGATTTTAAGTTATGCCCTGGGGGCATATAAGGCTTTTATTGAAGGCGTTGTTGTAGAAACTTCAAAACAGGCTCATTCGATTGGAAATTCAAAGGGCTAGTGCCCTGTTTAATAGTCGAAAGTGATTGGAGGGCAACTAGCCCCCCCACACCCATCATTCCCCCAAACACATGCAATCAAAATTGTGAGATAGCCGTTTTGTTCAGAGTAGTTGATTTCCAAATAGAAAATATGTTTTTGAGGAGGACACTCCCCCACAACCCTCAGGGCAAGGATTTTAAGTTATGCCCTGGGGGCATATAAGGCTTTTATTGAAGGCGTTGTTGTAGAAACTTCAAAACAGGCTCATTCGATTGGAAATTCAAAGGGCTAGTGCCCTTTTTAATAGTCAAAAGTGATTGGAGGCAACTAGCCCCCCCCCCCTACGCCCATCATTCCCCCAAACACATCCAATCCAAATTTTGAGATAGCCATTTTGTTCAGCGTAGTTGATTTCAAGATAGAAAATGTGTTTTTGAGGAGGAGACTCCCCCACAACCCTCAGGGCAAGGGTTTTAAGTTATGCCCTTTTGGCATATAAGGTTTTTATAGAAGGTGTTGTCGCAGAAACTTCAAAAAATGCTTATTCGATTGGAAATTCAAAGGGCTAGTGCCCTTTTGATAGTCGAAAGTGATTGGAGGGCGACTAGCCCCCCCCCCACTCCCATCATTCCCCCAAACACATCCAATCAAAATTTTGAGATTTGAATTTTGTCAGCTTAGCTGATTTCCAGACAGAAAATATCTTTTTGAGGAGGATACTCCCCCACAACCCTCGGGGCAAGGGTTTTAAGTTATACCCTGGGGGCATATAAGGTTTTTATTGAAGGTGTTGTCGTAGAAACTTCAAAACAGGCTCATTCGATTGGAAATGCAAAGGGCTAGTGCCCTTTTTCATAGTCGAAAGTGATTGGAGGGCAACTAGCCGCCCGCCACACCCATCATTCCCCCAAACACAGCCAATCAAAATTGTGAGATAGCCATTTTGTTCAGCGTAGTTGATTTCAAGATAGAAAATGTTTTTTTGAGGAGGACACTCCCCCACAACCCTCGGGGCAAGGGTTTTAAGTTATACCCTGGGGGCATATAAGGTTTTTATTGAAGGTGTTGTCGTAGAAACTTCAAAACAGGCTCATTCGATTGGAAATGCAAAGGGCTAGTGCCCTTTTTCATAGTCGAAAGTGATTGGAGGGCAACTAGACCCCTCCCACGCCCATCATTCCCCCAAACACATCCAATTAATTTTTTGAGATAGCCATTTGGTTCAGCGTAGTTGATTTCAAGATAGAAAATGTTTTTTTGAGGAGGAGACTCCCCCACAGCCCTCAGGGCAAGGGTTTTAAGTTATCCCCTTTTGGCATATAAGGTTTTTATAGAAGGCGTTGTCGTAGAAACTTCAAAAAAGGCTCATAATGAGATAGCCATTTTGTTCAGCGTAGTTGATTTCCAGATAGAAAATATGTTTTTGAGGAGGACACTCCCCCACAACCCTCAGGGCAAAGGTTTTAAGTTATGCCCTGGGCGCATATAAGGTTTTTATAGTAGGCGTTGTCGCAGAAACTTCAAAACAGGCTCATTCGATTGGGAATTCAAAGGGCTAGTGTCCTTTTTAATAGTTGAAAGTGATTGAAGGGCAACTAGTCCCCCACGCCCATCATTCCCCCAAACACATCCAATCAGAATTTTGAGATAGCCATTTTTTTTCAGCGTAGGCTAGTTTATTGAAAGATAGAAAATATGTTTTTTAGGGAGGACACTCCCCCACAACCCTCAGGGCAAGGGTTTTAAGTTATGCCCTGGGGGCATATAAGATTTTTATAAGAAGGCGTTGTCCTAGAAACTTCAAAACAGGCTCATTCTATTGGAAATTCAAAGGGCTAGTTCCCTTCTTAATAGTCGAAAGTGATTGGAGTCCCCGCTTCCATCATTCCCCCAAACATATCCAATCAAAACTTTGAGATAGCCATTTTGTTTAGCGTAGGCTAGTTGATTTCCAGATAGAAAATATGTTTTTGAGAAGGACACTCCCCCACAACCCTCAGGGCAAGGGTTTTAAGTTATGTCCTGGGGTATATAAAGTTTTATAGAAGGTGTTGTCATAGAAACGTCAAAAGGGGCTCATTTGATTGGAAATTCAAAGGGCTAGTGCCCTTTTTAATAGTCGAAAGTGATTGGAGGGCAACTAGCCCTCCCCCCACGTCCATCATTCACCCAAACATATCCAATCAAAACTTTGAGATAGCCATTTTGTTTAGCGTAGGCTAGTTGATTTCCAGATAGAAAATATGTTTTTGAGAAGGACACTCCCCCACAACCCTCAGGGCATGGGTTTTAAGTTATGCTCTGGGGGCATATAAGGTTTTTATAGAAGGCGTTGTCGTAGAAACTTCAAAAAGGGGCCATTCGATTTGAAATTCAAAGGGCTAGTGCCCTTTTTAGTAGTCGAAAGTGATTAGTAATATTTGTTGTTGTTGTTTAGACCAGGGCACTTCGTATCGGAATTCGATTGGAAATTCAAAGGGCTAGTGCCCTTTTTGATAGTCGAAAGTGATTAGAGGGCAACTAGCCCCCCCCCCCCACGCCCAATATTCCCCCAAACACATCCAATTAAAATTTTGAGATAACTATTTTGTTCAGAGTAGTGATTTCCAGATAGAAAATATGTTTTTGAGGAGGATACTCCGCCACAGCCCTCAGGGCAAGGGTTTTAAGTTATGCCCTGGGGGCATATAAGGTTTTATAGAAGGCGTTGTCGTAGAAACTTCAGAAAAGGGGTCATTCGATTTGAAATTCAAAGGGCTAGTGACCAGGGCACTTCGTATCGAAGGAGTTGTCGTGGGAACTTCGAAAGGGGCTCATTCGATTGAAAGTAGAAAGGACTGATGCCCTTTTTAATAGTCTTGGAGGGCCACTAATCCTCCTTCCACTGCCACACTCCTTCCACTCCCATATGCCCTGGGGCATATAAGGTTTTATAGAAGGCGTTGTCGTAGAAACTTCAGAAAAGGGCTCATTCGATTTGAAATTCAAAGGGCTAGTGCCCTTTTTAATAGTCGAAAGTGATTAGTAATATTTGTTGTTGTTGTTGTTGTTTAGACCAGGGCACTTCGTATCGACGGAGTTGTCGTGGGAACTTCGAAAGGGGCTCATTCGATTGAAAATAGAAAGGACTGATGCCCTTTTTAATAGTCGAAAATTATTGGAGGGTAACTAATCCTCCTTCCACTCCCACCCTCTCATTTGCCCATTATGTTTAAAAACTAAATATTGCTTTAAGATTAAATCAAAATGCACTGTGATAATGCTAATTCCCAATAAAGCATCTCAGCAGTATCCCAAGAACAACTGAGGGTATTATGTTCAAACTTCGAGGCTACTTCTGCTCTTAAAATTTAACCAAATCAAAATAGTGTAAGTGTATCCAAGCTATCAAAGAAAGTAAACAGATTTTTTTGCGAATGGTATCAAGTTTTCCATTTCAGGTCAACTAGAGGAGGTATGAAACTAAATTAAACAGTACTATTTGTGTCCAGATTTTTAAAAGGGTGTATGTTGTTAAAAATTGCTGAAAATTTTTCTCCAGCATACAAATAGCAGGCCAAACTATAAAGTCTTAAAAAATGAAAAGATTTAAAGTGTTATTTTCTTTTTCCCTGAAAAGACTATGTCAATATAAAACGAACATAAATTAATTAAAAAAACTTTTTCCACAAAATAAGTTTTCAAAGAAAATAAAGAACTCCATTAAACAAAAAATTAGCAAAAATAAAATCAAATAATCTACCAAGCTCGAAACTACCACAAATCAGTATCGATAAATAAATGAAACCCAAAACGAACAGAAATTACAATAAATAACCGAGTCAAACTCAAAACGAGCAGAAATTAACATAAGTTGGGCGCAAAACCTCTATGCCTTCCCAAGGCCAGAACAAAATTTGTACTTCACTGAAAAAATACAAATGAATGTGCATTGTCAGTTTAATATACATATACTGATATTTAGTAATCAAAATGTTAAAATTATTTGATTTATTAAAGTTATAAAAGTAAAAACATTTATATTTTTTCAGTAAAGTGCAAGTTTGTTCTGGCCTTGGGAAGGCATAGGGGTTTTGCGCCCAACTTATGTTAATTTCTGCTCGTTTTGAGTTTTGACTCGGTTATTTATTGTAATTTCTGTTTGTTTTGGGTTTCATTTATTTATCGATGCTGATTTGTGGTAGTTTCTAGCTTGGTAGATTATTTTATTTTATTTTTGCTCAGTTTTTGTTTAATGGAGTTCTTTACTTTACTTTGAAAAACTTATTTTGTGGAAGACGTTTTTTTAATTAATTACCTACAAGAAGAGACACGCTGCACTGAGCACTTGAAGAATAGGTTTTTACTCTGTGAGACTCTACATTCCCATTTGGAATGCTCTTCTGAGGAATGTTACACCTAAAACCCGTCTGTCAATCCGTTTAGAAGTAAGTTGAAAAGAAACAACTCTAGGAAAATTAGAAAATTCTATTAGGATTTACTAATAGACTTCGACGCGCTTAGTTTTTAGTGCCTCTGTTACCTCAAATTTTATTCCTAAAAAAAGAACTTTCCAAAAGGTATTAATTTAAAATTTTGATTTTAGAAGGTCAACTTTTATCAGCACTAAATTGACGATTCCTTTAGCTGTCAGTTTTATAAATTGTTTTCTCATCAACTAATTTCTTTTGCTATTTACGTGTTCCAAAATTGCACCTCTACCTTATCTACGAAATATGTGACTGTGTTTTTTATGATTTGATAATAATTAAATTGTGTTTGCTTCTCTTAGACATTTACTATCAATTTCAATGACAAGTAAGAATTTGTAAAAAGATCAGTTGGAAGAAGAAGGAACACATTTTGTCTTTTCTGACATCAAAGACTTAGGCGGTGGAGACTGGTGGCGCGAGGGGGGGGGGTATAAATATTAGTCTTGATAATCAACAAAATCCTTATGGGTCAGAAAAGATAAACAGTAATAGTTCATTTATAGTTCAGAGGCCTAGAGTTGGTACTCAACTTCAAAGATAGTGAAAGTATTCTTCGTACCCATCTAAGTTGAAACGAACTCTGACGAGAGAGTCAAACATTGCGTGAAATCCTCCAGGGATTTTCTTAATTAGACTTTTTTTGTCAAAAATAGTTTATTATTATAAATAATTGATTTATACAAGAATATACATATTTTGAACACTTTCTTGTGATAGTGTTTCATTTTCTTCTCCAGTACTCTTGCTATTTTTTTTCTTCCACTTTCTCAAAATATTTCTTCATTCTTTACCATTCTGTTTCCTTTTTCACCATAACATTTTAGGACTTGTCTGTTTCTCTCATGCTCTCCACGTATAGTAGCAATGACTGGGTATAATGTGTGAGACCATTTGTTTTGGGCTCATCTTTTCTGGTTTTTTTTTTTGTACTCCTGAAAATAAAATAAAAATCAATCTCCTATCTTTTGCTTTTTTTATGCTCGAAAGACTCCCTGCTTAATTGTGATCTAATTCATCACTATTTCACTATCATTTCCTTTACTTTACTATCTATCTACCTTACCTCTTACTCGGATTTTAAACAGAAAGACTCTCAAAATTTGCCGGTCTGATCGCTGAGGGCAGGCTTGGTCAAATTTGAAATAGAATTTAGATGGCGATGTTTGTTTGTTTGTTTTTTTTTGTTTTTTTTGTACATCCTTAAATAATTTTTCACTCTAAACAAGTATCCTCAACAAAGGATAATCCATATTTCAAGGATTCTGGTATCCTAGCCTAGGTAAATTTGGTGTAAGAAAAGAAAACAGTAATGGTGCAGACTTATGCAATTTTGTAGGTATAACAATCTAGTTATAACCAACACGGTGTTTGGTCATAAAAGGGCTCAGAAGTTAACATGATATTCACGTGATGGTAAGACAACAAACCTTATTGATTATGTTATAGCAAACCGAAGACTGGCAGGATCAATACAAGATACTAGGGTATATAGGAGTGCTGTTATTGTTATTAAAAGTAAAGATCACCATCTAGTAGTGTCAAGGATTAATTTAAAGCTGAAATTTCAAAAGGGTAACTACCTCCATGGAAGTTATGATGTTGGTAGACTCCAGGATGAGAATTTGAGAGAAACTTTCCAGGAACAGTTGAATACTAAACTTGAGAGTTTAAAATTTGATAATGTGGAAGATGGTTAGAATAATTTTAGAAAAATAATTGGTTAAGTTGCTGAACGTGTCTTATATAAGAAAGCTAGGACTGCAGCTAAGAATATTAGTGAAAAAGCTTTATGCTGAATAGAAAGGAGAAAGGACTTGTACAAGAATTATCTGAGTGATGGATCATATGAAAACAAAAGGAATGTTAAGAAAGTGGAGAAAGCATTAAAATATGAAATAAGAAGGTGTGAAGTGGAGGCCATGGTTAAAATTGCCGAAGATCTGGAAGATGCAGCTAGACGGCATAATAGTAAAATATTGTACTGGCATGTTAATAAATTGAGAGGGAGTAGTCAATCCGGACTTGGCCCAGTTAAAGATAGCAATGGGGCCACGATTAGCGATAAGGAAAGAATAAAAGAGAGATGGGCAGAACATTTTGAGAATTTGCTAAACCAAGATAGAGTTGCAGGAAAAAGTTTGTGATACCTTGGATATGAAAGAAGATTTGTTTTGTGAGGAAGAATTAGTGACAGTACTAAAAGGATTAAAAAATAATGAGGCTCCAGGTGCTGATAGGGTGGTAAATGAGTTTCTTAAATATGGTGGCTCTGAGGTTAGAAATAAGTTATTGAAGATTATGAATATGATTTTTGAAAAAGGGGAAGTACCTAACGATTTTAGGAAAACCTTAATTAAGCCACTTTATAAGAAAGGTGATAAAAGTGAGTGTGGTAATTATCAAGGCATTAGTCTGGTCTCTGTAGGTAGTAAATTACTTAGTAATATGATACTTTTTAGACTGAGAGATGCTGTAGACAAAGTTTTAAGAGAAGAACAGTGCTGTTTTAGAAAAGGTAGAGGATGTGTTGACCAAATTTTCACTCTTAGGCTAATAATTGACAAGTGCCTGAGTTTTCAAACACCTTTGGTCCTCACTTTTATAGATTATGAGCAAGCGTTCGATTCGGTTGATAGAAGAGCTTTAGTAAAGGTTTTATTCTTGTATGGTATACCAGAACAAATATATCAAAGTGATTAGTGCTGTGTACGAGAATAACACTGCTGCGGTTAAGATGGGGAATAAGGTTAGCAGCTGGTTTTGTCTTAAATCAGGAGTTAAGCAGGGTTGTGTTCTATCCCCCTTTATATGGATTATTTTGATTGACTTTGTCTTAAGGAGCACAGGAAAGGCAATGGGAGACCACGGAATCAAATTAGGAGGAAAAAGTCTCCTGGACTTAGATTATGCTGATGATTTAAGCATCCTAGATGAAAGTCTGAGCAAAATGAATGAACTTTTAGATGTTTTGCGAGTTCAGAGTGGTTTGAAAATAGGTTTGCAAATTAATCTTAAGAAGACTCAATCACTAAGGCTAGGAATAAGCGAAGATGAAAAGGTGACGTTGGGTAATGAAAAGACTGATCAGGTGGGCTTCACTTACCTTGGTAGTATTATTAGTAAAGATGGTTGGAGCAGTGAAGATGTTAAAAGTAGAATAGCCAAGGCTCAGAGTGTTTTTTCAAAGTTAAAAAAGTTTGGAAGAATAGGGAGATAAGTCTGCAAACCAAAATTAGAATATTAGAAGCCACAGTGATGACTGTGGCCAAATATGGCTCTGAAGCATGGGCGCTTCGAAAAGCGGATGAAGATTTACTAGATGTTTTCCAGAGAAATTGCTTAAGGATTGTTCTGGGTACCCGGCTGACTGACCGTATTTCAAACAATAGGCTGTACGAAAAATTTGGTTCAATACTGCTCTCTGGGGCTATAATGAAAGAAAGGTTGAGGTGGCTAGGGCACATTGTGCGGATGAAGGATGACAGATTGCCGAAGGTTGTTCTTTTCGGCCAACCGTCTAGGGCTAAACGGAACGCAGGTCGTCCTCGTCTGGGGTGGGAGGACATCATAAAGAAAGATTGAAAGAAAATGGGAACTTCGTGGGAGGGTGTAAAAAGGGTGGCTTTGAATAGATTGGGATGGAGGAGCAGTGTGCGTAACTGTCTTGGCCTCAGGCGGCTTGGGGCTACGGTGAGTTGTTAGTAGTAATAGTAGTAATCCCAGTTATGGGCTTCTATGAGTGGGAGTATGTAGTTGACTATAAAAGTGAAAAACTGACGAAACTGAAGTAAAAGCGTAGTGATTCGTGTTACTCGTACAATTTTATGGTCTGAATTTTTTTTTACCACTAACTGACCAAAACATGGGGATGGCTCCTTTCTTTCTCTCCTTACATTACCCTTCAACCCGCCGTCCCCCACCTACGAATGTTGTTTTTCATGGAAGATGTATAACAAAATTTCGGTCAGAGCTCATGATCTTCTTATTTCAAGCAATGGTCAGTCTCTTATTGGTTGTGTTTTCTTTGGTTGTTTATATTCCAAAATTAAGTAGTTGCTTTATCATAATTCGATAAAACAGACGTATTACTGGAGGTAAAGCAATAGTGACTATACAGAAAGCGCAGACAATAGAAGTTGTATAAGTAATTTTAATTATGAAAGAAATTTTAATAATACAATTAATGGATAAATAAGCAATTTACCTAGCTTGTTTGATTAGTACTAAATGATTTCAAATCTGTTTCTCTTGGAATCAGGGAAATTTGCAAGTTAAAAATTTTAAAGTTTCAATTTCTCCAAAATATGAAGTCTTAGCTATCGAGGATTATGTTGAGTATGTTTACGTTTTCTTGATAATACAAGAAAGTTCTTTTTTTATAAGAATTGGGTCATAAACTTCCATTTTGTAAGTTTCATAATTTCCTTCTTACAAAAAACTGTCAGCTTCTACGATTTACTAGGATACTAACAACCGTAAATTAGACAAGATTTTTTTTTTCGCTTTATTCAAATATTTCATTTGCTTGAGTGAAACAGGTATGAGTGAAAAGAAAGTAAAAGTGAAAAACAGGGTTTAAGCAATAATAAAATGTATCAAGAATAAGAATTTGTTAAGTAGTCTAATTCAGTGGCAACGCTGTAGCATTACCTATACTAAAGAACCATAAGGCTTCAATGCAGTATTATTGCTTTTATTGTTTCCCAAGAGCCACTTCACATGGAAGGGTGGTCATATAAACTTGGAAAGGGCCTCATTCGATTGGAAATTAAAAGTTCTAGTGCCCACTTTTAAGAGTCAAAAGTGATCGGAGGGCAACCAGCACTCACCACCCCCTTCTTAACTGCCATTTCCCCAAAGACATCCGATAAGAATTTTGAGACAGCCATTTGTTCAGAATAGTCCAAAGGTGGAATAACTATGCCTGCATTTTTGAAGTAATCGCCATAGCCTCTGTGCAAGGATTGTAAGGTATGCGAGCTGACCATTGTTTATATGTACGGTTTTTTTTTATTGGGAAAAGGTGGCATATTTGATCCTGGGTCTCCAGAAAGGATTTTGGCGTTTAGGCTAAAATTTCAGGAAATGTTGATATCGATGTCGAACAAAGTCAAAACGCACCGATTTGTGCCACGGTTGTCAAAAGGGTGTATCAGCAATGGCTAAGGAACGCCTGAGGGTATGAAGTTGAAACTTTTGAAGTATGCTTAGGCGGGGGGGGGGGGAATTACATGCTTTGTTTATCTAGAATTGTCTCATGGAAAACTCCTGGGGTTTAAATTCGCTTTGAAATGAATAATTTCCATTTACATTGTGTTGTCAGTTCAGGTTGTATAATTTGTTTTTATTGATGCAGGTAAGGTTGACATGGAGCTCTACCCCGATTTCCAAAAATAGAAAATGAAAAAAATGACTTTAAGAAATGGGTAACAAAGAACGTAATAAATATATATCTCCAACAAAATTCTAACATAACTAATAGAAGTCATTATCTCTTACTTTTTCTTGTACCAACATAGGTGGAGTGATTGTGAATATAGGTGGAGTGATTCAAGGCCAGCATGCTGGGGCGAAAGGGTTAAAGCTTTAGGGAATATAGCTAAAAAGTATTTTGAATATGTTTTATTATTCACTTTCGTGAAAGAAATTTTTTTTTCGCTATTTTCTTCCCAGGGTCGTTGTTAGCAGACAAAACAAGGATGCCACAGCTTTCTGTTGACCCAAACGCTTTTATTCGACCCTCGCCGAGTGGATGTCATGTTGGAGGAGTTACAAGGTCAACAAACGAAGCTATTGTCATGTGTGAAGGGGCCGGATTCAACACAATCTTTATTGAAACTGTTGGTAAGAGCATGTTTTGCTACCCGTGTCTTTCCCGTATTGGAATTCCGATTCTTCAATGTCTTTTTACCTTAATTCCTTCTTTCTTGAAAAGATACAAGATTTTACAAATAAAAGTCCAATAGGGATAAATTCTTTTATTAGACAGTGAAAACAGTTATAATTTCTCTGGATATTTCGATAACGTACACAGTGATTGTCGTCTGCTGATGTCGATCACTGTGTATGTGATCGGAATATCCAGATATTTTATAACGGTTTTCACTGTCAAATAAAAGGATTTATCTCTATTGAGCTTTTATTTGTTCGTCATAGAAAAGCGGTAAGGTATTTGAAAATACATAGAAGATTTATCGTTAAGTGCTAGAATAGAAATATGTATTTTCGGTTTTCCGTAAGATGGATCAACCTACGGTTTTTATTGTACCCGATACCATAGGTTTATCTGATGTTCTTCTGATAGTGACTCATTAGGCTTTTAAGAGTTTTCGAATAGTTCTTATATATGGATTGCATTTGCAGAGGATTATTTATTATATAAGAGATTGAAGATGATTTGATGAGGCGTAAACTTGTCGTATTTGTTGGAATTTATGTTTGTTTCAAGTTGTCTACATTGTTTGTTTTAATTTTTCTTGGTTTTGAGGCTTATTTCTTCATTCGTTTTAACTTCTGTTCGTTTTATAGCGTTGTAGGATATTGAAAAGAGCGAACTAACCAAAGATCGAATGTGACATCTGTATAGCGTTGTAGGATATCGAAAAGAGCGAACTAACCAAAGAGCGAATGTGACATCTGTATAGCGTTGTAGGATATCGAAAAGAGCGAACTAACCAAAGAGTGAATGTGACATCTGTATAGCGTTGTAGGATATCGAAAAGAGCGAACTAACCAAAGAGTGAATGTGACATCTGTATAGCGTTGTAGGATATCGAAAAGAGCGAACTAACCAAAGAGTGAATGTGACATCTGTATAGCGTTGTAGGATATCGAAAAGAGCGAACTAACCAAAGAGTGAATGTGACATCTGTATAGCGTTGTAGGATATCGAAAAGAGCGAACTAACCAAAGAGTGAATGTGACATCTGTATAGCGTTGTAGGATATCGAAAAGAGCGAACTAACCAAAGAGTGAATGTGACATCTGTATAGCGTTGTAGGATATCGAAAAGAGCGAACTAACCAAAGAGTGAATGTGACATCTGTATAGCGTTGTAGGATATCGAAAAGAGCGAACTAACCAAAGAGTGAATGTGACATCTGTATAGCGTTGTAGGATATCGAAAAGAGCGAACTAACCAAAGAGTGAATGTGACATCTGTATAGCGTTGTAGGATATCGAAAAGAGCGAACTAACCAAAGAGTGAATGTGACATCTGTATAGCGTTGTAGGATATCGAAAAGAGCGAACTAACCAAAGAGTGAATGTGACATCTGTATAGCGTTGTAGGATATCGAAAAGAAGAGGATTTTTAAGGAGAAGAAGTGAAGAAGGACCAAGTTTCTTTCAAGGCTTAAAGAGAAAAATTTTAATTACCTGTATTAGAGGTACATAAATATTCTGACTTCAATTGGTAAGTTAAGTCAATTTCACAATATAAAAAATATCAGTTATTTTTTAACGAGAGACAAATGAATAACCTCAATAAAACTTAAACGAGAGATTGAATCCTTAAAAAAGTGCAGAAATTAACGCTAAAACATGGCAAATACAGATGTCACATACGCTCTTTGGTTAGTTCGCTCTTTTCGATATCCTACAACGTTATACAGATGTCACATTCACTCTTTGGGCAATCGTTTTTTTTCTATTTAAGCCAGTTGTTTACAAACTTTTTTGAGTTATGGCAAGCTCACAAATTTGCCGAGTCTAAGAATTCTAAAAGCTTCCGATCTCAGTTTCTAACAAGCGAAGTAGCCATCAATTTGATGTGGAAGCATAAACTTTTTATTAGTTTGTGGTTTACACGTCAAAGAAGAGTTACATAATTTGCGACATTAGCGACTTGTGTTGTTTGAGTTGAACAACAATGAAGCGAACTCGAACTTATGCGATTTGTGTGGCTCGTAAGCTAAGTTTTGACAGAAGATTGTAAAATTTGTCAAGCAACAGCGCCCATGCAAACAACTTTTCTATGTATTTTCTGAATGGTACAGCTTATCGAAATCAAACATTTTCTAAAATTGACTTCGAATGAATAAAGACTAAAAAAGAATACCAATGGTCCTTATCTACCTTATCAGTCTATAAAAAGACTGAAGTGCAGCATAATGCGATCCAAGCTAATGGTTCAGCGGTACTGTTTTAGTAGCCAGGCAACACGCGAAAGTGAAGTTTGGTTAATACTAATGAAATAAAACAAAGTGTGATAAAAATATAATAGTTCATGAACAAAATTAGGCTATATATTTGCACATTAGGGGGGTGGGGTGTGGGTAAAGCATAGCATATATTAAATACGTAACCTAACCTAACTTAGGTACCTTTTTTTGCCCCTTCCACCCCAAAAAACTAAAGTTTAAATATTGTAAACCCCTGTGCATTGCTCGGCATAGAATTCTTCATGGAAAAACCCTGCTTGACAATTTTTGTTATCATGTTCGCTATACAATAATTCGCGTGTTGCCCGGCTACTAAAGCAGCACCGGTTCAGCGAATCCTGTTTCTGTGAAACTAACTTTT
>CM051258.1:83324303-83334303 GCA_027921565.1 Artemia sinica | reverse complement strand
GAATTTCGTTTCGACTGCCGGTTTTCTCAGTGTATAACAAAAAAAAAAAAAAAAAAAAAAAAAAAATAAAATTAAAAAATTATAGACACACGTTTTGTTTTGGACCCAATTTAGACTCTTTTCTCCGGCCGACAAAATTGTGCTTAAAATAGAACAGCTCTTTGTTTACATATTTGTAAGAAGTTCGTTAGGCACATCGCTTTGCAAACTGAACAAATAAAATTGGTAATTACTCTTATCAATTCCGTTTGGGACCTGAGGGGTAAAACTCTTTCTTTTGGCCGGCAAAATTGTGCTTAAAATAGAACAGCTCCTTGTTTACGCATTCGTAAGAAGTTCGTTAGGCACATCGCTTTGCGAATTGAACAAATAAAATAGGGTAATTTAAGCTAGGTTTTGACAGGAGTCTTATTTCGCTTCGACTGTCGAATTTTACGATGATCGCTGTAGAAATTACTCTTATGAATTCAGTTTGGGACCTGAGCTGAAAAACTTTCTTCTAGATGGTAAAATTATGTTTAAAAGTAAATAAAGGATTTTCGTTTATTTATTAGTAAAAATGTACCATCACTTCCCAGGCATTAAAAGGACTTTTTATCCTTTCAGAAGCAACGCTGTAGCGTTGCCTATAGTAAAGGCCATACGGCTCCAATGTTTTATTATTATTATTTTTTTTTCCCAGAGGCACTTCATACGGAAGGGATCGTCGTAGAAGCTTCAAAGGGGGCTCATTCGATTGGAAATCGAGAGTTCTAGTTCCCTTTTTATAGTCAAAAATGATTGGAGGGCAACTAGCCCCTCCTCACAACCATCAAGAGTTTGAAGTTATGCCCTGGGGGCACATAAGGTTATAATAGAAGGAGTTATCATAGAAACTTCAAAACAGGCTCATTCGACTGGAAATTCAAAGGGCTAGTGCCCTTTTTAATAGTCGAAAGTGATTGGGGGGCAACTAGCCCCCCCCCCCCACGCCCATTACTTCCCCAAACACATCCAATCAAAATTTTGAGATAGCCATTTTGTTCAGCGTAGTTGATTTCCAGATAGAAAATATGTTTTTGAGGAGGACAATCCCCCACAACCCTCAGGGCAAGGGTTTTAAGTTATGTCCTGGGGGCATATAAAGTTTTTATAGAAGGCGTTGTCGTAGAAACTTCAAAAAAGGCTGATTCGATTAGAAATTCAAAGGGCTACTGCCCTTTTTAATAGTCGAAAGTGATTGGAGGGCAACTAGCCCCCCCACGCCCATCATTCCCCCAAACATATGAAATCAAAATTTCGAGATAGCCATTTTGTTCTGCGTAGTTGATTTTCAGATACAAAATATGTTTTTGAGGAGGACAATCCCTCACAACCCTCAAGGCAAGGGTTTTAAGTTATACCCTGGGGGCATATAACGTTTTTATAGAAGGTGGTGTCGTAGAAACTTCAAAAAAGGTTCATTCGATTGGAAATTCAAAGAGCTAGTGCCCTTTTAACAGTCGAAAGTGATTTGAGGGCAACTAACCCCCCTCTCACGCCCACCTTTTCCCCAAACACATCCAATCAAAATTTTGAGACAGCCATTTTATTAAACGTAGTTTTAAGTTCTGGAAATTAGGTCTTTGAGGATGACAACTCCCCCACAGCCCTCAGGGCAAGGGTTGTAATTTAAGGATTATCCGAATCCTTTTATATTATTTCTTATGGAAGGGATGCTCGTATAAACTTTAGAGAGGGCTCATTTGATTGGAAATTGAAAGTTCTTGTTCACTTTTTAAGAGTCAAAAGAGATTGGAGGGCAACTAGCCCCCCCCCCCCCCCCCCCCTCCTCCACGCCCTAAACACATCAGATAAAAATTTTGAGATAGACATTTTGTTAAAATAGTTCAAAGTTCTAATAACAAAAACTCCGGTGTCGACACAGCCCACCAGGGCCCGGGGGTAGGCGTTGTAAGTTATGCCCTGGGGGCATATAAACAATGAAATAATCATTAAATAAACAATCAATGCAAACAAACATACCATAGATATTAATGTAAATTAATAAATAAGTGTTGTTTTTTAAATTAATTTTCTTTTGTTACTTAGTTTTAGACAATAGAAAACTAAAGGTAATAAAGGCAATAAGGTTTCGATGTTTTATTGTTTTTTAGTTGTGCACTAAGATTAGTGAAAACAGGGCCACCAATGGGAAGGTTGTGCACAGCCAGCCCCGTCCGCCCACCCTTTAGGATTAAACCCGACCCCCTAATATCCTCCCATTTGAAGCGCAAATGTGAGGATATAGTGCTTGTTAATTGTTATCTCAAAGTTATTTTAGTTTTTTTTAATTAATTTTTTTTCTGTTACTAAGTTTTAGACAATAGAAAACAAAAGGTCAAAAAGACCATAAGGTTTTAATGCTTTATTGGGTATTTTTCTAAAAACTCCTCATTTTGTTGTATACAGCCAGCCCTGCCCGCCCACCCTTAGCATTCAGATCAGAGGCAACGCTGTAGCGTTGCTTATAGTAAAGGCCATACGGCTCCAATGTTTTATTATTTATTTATTTTTTTTCCCAGAGGCACTTCATACGGAAGGGGTCGTCGTAAAAACTTCAAAGGGGGCTCAGTCGATTGGAAATCGAGAGTTCTAGTGCCCTTTTTAATAGTCGAAAATGATTAGAGGGCAACTAGCCCCCCCCCACGCCCATCATTCCCCCAAAACACATCCAATCAAAATTTTGAGATAGCCATTTGTTCAGCGTAGTTGATTTCCAGATAGAAAATATATTTTTGAGGAGGACACTCCCCCACAACCCTCAGGGCAAGGGTTTTAAGTTATGCCCTGGGGGCATATAAGGTTTTTATAGAAGGCGTTGTCGTAGAAACTTCAAAACAGGCTCATTCGATTGGAAATTCAAAGGGATAGTGCCGTGCCCTTTTTAATAGTCGAAAGTGATTGGAGGGCAACTAGTCCCCCCCATGCCCATCATTCCCCCAAACACATCCAATCAAAATTTTGAGATAGCCATTTTGTTCAGCGTAGTTGATTTCCAGATAGGAAATATGTTTTGAGGAGGACACTCCCCCACAACCCTCAGGGCAAGGGTTTTAAGTTATGCCCTGGGGGCATATAAGGTTTTTTATAGAAGGCGTTGTCGTAGAAACTTCAAAAAAGGCTCATTCGATTAGAAATTCAAAGGGCTAGTGCCCTTTTTAATAAAAGTGATTGGAGGGCAACTACCCCCCCCCCCCCACGTCCATCATTCCCCAAACACATCCAATCAACATTTTGAGATAGCCATTTTGTTCAGCGTAGTTGATTTCCAGATAGAAAATATATTTTTGAGGACACTCCCCCACAACCCTCAGGGCAAGGGTTTTAAGTTATGCCCTGGGGGCATATAAGGTTTTTATAGAAGGCGTTGTCGTAGAAACTTCAAAAAAGGCTCATTCGATTGGAAATTCAAAGGGTTAGTGCCCTTTTTAATAGTCGAGAATGATTGGAGGGCAACTACCCCTCCCACGCCCATCATTCCCCCAAACACATCCCATCAAAATTTTGAGATAGCCATTTTGTTCAGCGTAGTTGATTTCCAGATAGAAAATATGTTTTTGAGGAGGAAAATCCCCCACATCCCTCAGGGCAAGGGTTTTAAGTTATGCCCTAGGGGCATATAAGGTTTTTATAGAAGTTGTTGTCGTAGAAACTTCAAAAAAGGCTCATTCGGTTAGAAATTCAAAGGGTTAGTGCCCTTTTTAATAGTCAAAAGTGATTGGAGGGCAACTACCCCCCCCACGCCCATCATTCCCCCAGACACATCCAATCAAAATTTTGAGATAGCCATTTTGTTCAGCGTAGTTGATTTTCAGATAGAAAATATGTTTTTGAGGAGGACACTCCCCCGCAACCCTCAAGGCAAGGGTTTTAAGCTATGCCCTGGGGGCATATAAGGTTTTGTATAGACAACATCGTCGTATAAACTTCAGAGAGGGCTCATTTGATTGGAAATTGAAAGTTTTAGTTCACTTTTTAAGCGTCAAAAGATATTGGAGGGTAACCATCTTCACCCCCCCCCTAAATTCTATTTCCTAAATTCTATGCATCCAATAAAAATTTTACGATAGCTATTTTGTTTAAAAATAGTTCAAAGATTATATAACAAAAATTCCGATGTTGACACAACCCACCAGGGCTCGGGGGCAGGCGTTATAAGTTATGCCCTGGGGGTATATATGGGTCTTATTGAAGGGATGCTCGTATTAACTTCAAAGAGGTATCATTTGATTGGAAATTGAAAGTTCTAGTTCACTTTTAAGAGTCAAAAGAGATTGGCGGGCACTTAGCCCCCCCCCCTCTACGCTATCTAAAAATTTTGAGATAGCAATTTTATTAAAAATAGTTCAAACATCAGATAATAAAAACTCCGAGGTTGACACAAACCCATTTTTTCACTTTGATATTGTTACTTTGATATCAGTTTTGATACTTTGATGAATATTTGATTTTTTTTAAAAGTTTGATTTTGAAATAAGGAATTGTTAAAAACTTGAAATTTTTTGCAATCAAAAACGAACAAAAATTAATTAAAAAAAAACTTTCTGAAAAAATAAGTTTTTCAAAGAAAAGTAACCTTCTTATCTCACTGTAAAAGTCTAAAACCTACTGTGTCATTGGCGCTTTACTGAAAACTATATGTGTCTTGAACAGTCTTGGAAAGTATTAACAACATCAAATTGAATATTTGATGTATAATGATATTAATTGTTGAAAGATCCATCAGTTCAAGAATTTATTTCACTGTAATTGTATTTTTATTTTCAATGCTGTAAGAACTGGAAAAGAAAGTATTTGTAATATAATCCGTTTTCAGTTAAGCGCCAATGACGCAGTAGGCTTTTGGTTTTTATTTACAGTTAGGAAAGGAGGCAGTATCCAATCACTTGTTTGTAGGGAAACTATATTCGTCTTTAACAACTTTAAAAAGAGCTAATAAATTAAACTGAATATTTGATGTATAATGATATTAATTACTGAAAGCTCATCAGTTCAAAATGTTACTATAATTTTAATGTTTATTTTCAGAGATAAGTACAAAAGAAAATATTTGTCACAAAATTGGTTTTCAGTAAAGCGCCAATGACGCAGTAGGTTTTAGACTTTTACAGTGAGAGAAGAAGGTCATACCCAAACCCTTGTTTGTGGTGATTTTTGTTTCTTTCAAGCTTAATTTGCATATTCAATTTAAGTTTCCCTCGTTTTAAGATTTATTTATTAATTTACATTAATATCTATTGTATGTTTGTTTGCATTGATTGTTTATTTAATTTCTGTTCGTTTTAAGTTTCATTTGTACTTCAATAAGAAAATATTTGTTTCGTCTTAAGCTTGATTTTCATATTCAATCTAAGCATTACTCGCTTTAAGATCTATTGATTCATTTATATAATTACTTGTTGTATGTTTTTGCTATGATTGTTTCTTTAATTTCTGTTCGTTTTGGGTTCATTTATTCTTTAATAGTAATTTCTGGTCGTTTTGATTTTGAATTTCTGAAGGTATTTGTATCTGCTGAGCTCAAGTTTAAAATGGCCTTTACTTTTATTTGAAAAACTTATTTTTTCGGAAAGTTTTTTTAAATTAAGTTTTAGAAACATCTTAGCTTTGTTATCGGTATGGAATTGGTCATGCCCTTAGACGATTTTCGTATTTAATTATAAATCTAGCTTTGTTGTGTAGGGGCTATTTCAACATACAAAATAGAAGATATTCAGAACAAACAATTTTCAGCCTTTTTGTTTTGCTGAAATATCCTTTTAGAAAAAGAAAAACTAATGTAATTACGAACACACTTTTCTCAAACTTTTAATGGCTTTAATAATTTTTTGTCACATTGTCCCAAACTCATGCTAAGCTTCTCAATTGGTTGATAAAGATTTCAAAGAAAAGTTAAAAAATCCATCGCTGGCTTGTGGCTGTGGCTTGTTGGCTTATTAACTGTGGCTGTCTGCTTGACGGTTTCTTTTTCTTTGGGTGATAAAATTACCCAAATTTAAGCAAGAATCAGCCTTTTTGCAAATATTGCAGGAAGGTAGACGTGTTCCAACTTTTTAAAACATAATTAGACAACAATTTTCTATCGAGTTGTTAGTAGTATTAGTAGTTTCTATTGTTTGAGAACCAATCTGGACCACTGGCCCTGTGGTGTTAACTTTGAGAATTTCTGTTTATAAATATCAAAGATCAGCAAATGTTCGGGCCGTTTTGGTTGACTGACACATCCATATCACAAGAAAGGAAAAGTAAACATAATTACAAGCATACTTTCTTGAAGTTTTTGATGGTTGTCATAAACTCGTCTCAAACTTTTAATTGGTTGCAAACAAAATAATGATGCGAAGTTTCTTTGGAAACTTGAGCTATAAAATCTTATTTCGTAGATGGTCTTAGATTTCATTCTAAAGTGTTATTCCAGACAAAGAAATCCGTAATTTTTTCCCCGTAAGAAGATTGTTGCTGTTTAGCAACCTTACCAAGTGACGTAATTGTGTTAATTCCGCTTGGTATGTCTGATTGAAAAGCGCAATACTTTCCAGAAAAGTCAGAGTAAATCTCTCCTTTGAAGGACTAGCTTAAAATATTACTATTAGTACGTTTCTACCAGTACAAAATCGAAGCTTTCGTTTATTTTAAACATCATTTTTCCGGCCGAAGAAACGAATTTTTCAATTCTGGTCTGAAATTGAACTGAACCGAATATATTTTTAACGGCCGGCTGCAGAACTTAATTTAAATATTTTAAATCTTTGCTTTGGGTGGCCAAGTAAAGAGTGTAGCATAGTAATAAAAAGTTTAAAATTGAGTTAAAGAAACAGTTTAGTGAGAAAAATTACCATTTGTAGGTAATTCAGGAATCGTAGTTATCATTTTGATTAATTTTAAAAGTGAAATGTTACTTTGAAAACAAATTTACAGGAATTTTGAAAAGGAATCTGATACTCCTCGAAAATGGGATCAGATTGAAATGAAATATACATAATTGGAATCGTAATTGTCGAAAACTTTCTACTGGAGAATTACAGACCCCCACCTTGAACTACAAGGAAAATCACTTTTTTGCATGGGTAGCACATCAGAGCTACCTGGACACACATCAATGGGTAGCAATGACGTGCCTGCCTTTTTTTCTTGTGCTGCTTTTCTTCGCCCCTAGCGTGGCCCCGGAACTTTTAGAGAGCTGAGTTAGGGCTCATTTGAAAGTTAATTTTTATATTATTTTGATTTTTATAAATTTGATTTATTGCACCATCACGAAGTGCCATATGGAACCTAAAAAATTTGCAATTTGGGTGCCATTTCTGAAGTGGAAAGGCTGGGAATATTAAAAAGAGCACCATCATTATCTCCTTGGTCGTACAGCTGAGGTTTGTAATCTTCCCTTTATATTCCCCCTCCCATCCTCCTTAATATTTTTCACAAATCGTCTGCTGAGTAACACAGCGAAGATACAACTAGGCTGATTCTACGCTAGGTTAGTGGTTTCAACTCTATAAAAATTTAGTGGAGGAGGATGTATTTTTAATATCTAGAAGTGGGGCAGATTTGTTGTTTTCAATTTTTTTTCAACGAAAATACGAAAAAGGGCATTTTCAAATGAAGATATTTTCATTCATGGAGGGCCACAGCTACTTCCTCCCACCCCAAACAAAATGAATTGACACCATTGAAATTAGCAGGAAAGTGCAACATTCTAGAGTTGCTCAATTCAAAGCTTTTGATTATTTTAGCGTGCTCACTTGAAACTTTGTCTCTGCATAGATACCTAATGCTATTTGCATATTTATGTGTGGTCTTTTTCTAATATTTGCACAATTAAAGTGTTTGAACCAAAAACCAAAATTTGTCATAAAAATTGCCTTTAGTAGCAGTTCTAAGCACTTTCAGCACTTTCTCTAGCACTTTTAGGGAATATTGAGGGTGGATTATGAATAGAGCATTTCTGCAATATCCCAAGAATGACTAAGGTTGTTAAGCAAAATTTTCAGCAAATGTAGAGGGAAATTTTAGGCTGAATCAAAATACACTAAAAGTATCCAGATTGTCCAGATGGCGTATTTGTAATATCTCAGACAATGCTTAGAGCATTAGGTTGAAACTTTAAGGAAATGTTAACGGGTATGCTGCATTGAGTCAAAACACACTATATTCATTAGGTTGTCAAAAGGGCACATATGTAATGTCTCAGGAACGGCTAAGGTACTAAGTTGAAACCCTTAGGGAATGTCGATGTAGACTATGAAGTAAAGCATACGATACTATTCGCATTAAGGTTGGCTAAAAGGTATATCTCAAATACCTCAGGCACAAAAAAAAAAACCTCAGGCACAGCTGATGGTATAAATGAACAGCTTAAGGGGCCATCTCAAAATCTTGGGATCAAGTAGATTTTAAATCTTGATTTGGGGGAACAACGGTAGCTTTAAATCGGGCCTAAGATTTTTCTTGAGTTGTGTATATTCTTTGTTCTATTTACGCAGCTCTACTCCTACTGGCAACAGAAGTAATATATGAAAGTAATAAAGTAGTAACGCAGCTACGAAGTAATAAGTCTAAGTTATGATATTTGAATTTTTCTTAGCGTAACTCAAATTTGTATTTCTTCTTCATCTTGCCCTTGAGTGCTTAAAGTTGTCTTTTGTTTGCTGGGGTACCAAAAACTTATATTAAACTATGGCGATGGTCCTACATAATCACTTCAGTCGTTAAAAAAATTCTGACATGGTAACCACCTTGGTATTCCACAAGTATTTGCATCAGACCATCTTTATAAATTTTAGATTTAGTCCTTGCTAGAGTTGAGCTAATGATAGGTACTCCTCGTAGCCTTGCATTTACTTTTTATCTACATAAGAAGACGTTTTGGCGGGGTTGTTTGTCGAATATCTTTGTCTAATGATCACTTGGTACACTATCAGCCGTAGTAATTCCCAAGAAACCATTTTTAAACTAATTCCCATTAGAATTTCAGTTTTCTTTGAAAAAAAGTGTTTGCCAAAAACTAGCGGCCTGTCATTGTTATTGTGTTCTTAATTAATCTTTCAAAATATAAGTCATTTTAATTTGGTTTGGCTCAATGGTCTGACAGCAGGAGTAAAGGTAGGCAGAAAAAAAAACCCGCTCTTGATACTTTCTATCCAGTTGTGAGGCCTTTCTGGACTATCATCAGTGTTTCTAGGCTTTCTGCTACGAAATATGACTTTTTTTTGTCATACAGCCTTTGATAAGCCATTAAATTTTCAACCATTAAGCTTAAAAATCAAAGACTATATTCGGTACTTATGTAACGAAATCTTGGGTAACATAAGTATTATTATAATTGTTATGTTATGTATATTAATATTAATATTAGGATACTTGCTCCATTAAATCTTGGGTCATGGTTTTGATTTGACGTAGAGAGGATTAAGGATTCTCTCGTAGAGGTTTTTGATGATCCAAAACCTAAACATGAGTTCACATTTTTCATGAGGTACACCAGAAATTTTACTGTGCTTGCGACCCCTTTCAACGAAGATGAGAGCTGGATGCAAGTCATATTCCACGTGAACATGTGTTTTTGTGCAGGATTTGTTCAATGAAATTATATTTTTTGCTTACATCCTCCCCTCATCCATCTCTTGTGCAACTCTGCTTTGAGACCAAAATAGAGCTGGGTGCGGAAATCAGCCTTTCTGTTGAACCAATGATTGTTGTCATGAGGATAAGAAGTGAACATGAATTCACCTGCCATCATCGCGAGAATGGGCCCTTGGTAGGTTTTTGGTCACGTTGGTAACTTTGAAATGAAACCCCTAGATATTAAATTTATTTTTTCTGCATAGTTCGTATAACAATGATAGCTTCAGAGATCGATCGATTTTTTCCCTGTTTAGTAAGTTTTTTTCTTTTTTTGTACGGGAAACATATTTAGTCCTGACTCTCCTATCCCAAATCAATATACATTTCTGTGTTTTCATTGCATCTTCCCAAGCACTCT